>JAJGOT010000121.1:0-260000 GCA_022457155.1 Cladopsammia gracilis
TTCAGCATTAACAAAAGAGTACATTTCTTTGTAAGAAAACTTATCGGCGAAAAACATTAAAGTTGTAAAACAATTTGCAAACGACTTTTATCGGCAATTATCTCATACTAAATCGACAGGAATCGATCACGTTCTTGACTACTTTAATGTAAGTCATCGGTTCAGTCAGTGGTTCCCACAAGAACAAACTGAAAATATACGTATTAAACTAAAAGTGTACATTCTTTCCTCAGTAAAATATTTGTCCTTGCAGTGGAGTTTCGTGAAAACATCTAATAATAGGTGCGACGAAAATTTAACTAAGCATCAATAAAGTTCTGCATGAAGCCACTGAAGTATTCTTGTTTTCCCGAGTTGTCTCCTGTCGTAACGAACAAACTGGATTCGAAAGCAAATAAAAATCGCTCGATTCCTTCCCTTACACCGGCCGAAAACTTACTTGAACGAACTTAAGGCGGGACTCAACCTAAATTTAAATAAAATTTTAAGAGGTTTGAAGAAGGGATAGAAGAAAGAAAATGATTTTTGGACACCAACAGACAGTTAATACCCACGCACCCCAGGTTGCTAGTGGACTAACTTGGTGTCCGTCTATTAATTATTAACTACAAATTTTAATTTTAAAAATTCACTAAATATTCAATATTTCTTATTTCTCTAAATTTTACCAATCCTTTGAGAAAAACTATTTCCTCCCAAACATACTCAAAAATCACCCAAAAATTTACAAAAAACCCATAACATAGATAACCGAAATGAGCATAGGGTTTTTGGATTACTTGAAACGTGAACGAGATTTCCATGTCAAGTGGCGCAAAAATGGCATTTAGGTGTACCCCCGCCTTAATTCACTTGCTCGGGACTGCACTGGAGAATATCAGCCATCCGTCGTTTTGTACGGATCTTGCTGCGCTCGGTCCGTACTGCCGGCACGACCTTGCGTAGCCTGCGAGCAGGCTCACATGTTTCGGGTATCGCGCGAGTACCTTGGCGGCGGAGCCGCCAGGGCGAGCCGGCGAAGCCGGCGAGAAAAATGGGTCGAGGAAAAATGAGCCTGAACGCGGGCTATTGATTTTTTAAGTCCGCCCCTTGCGAGATGTCAAGTCGGTAACGTATTTGACATGTATCAGATAACTATCCTATAGGAGCGAAGCAAAATGTAAACAAAATTGACAGAAAGTTGCACGTGGAGATTTTCACAGGAGATAACAAAATTTTATCATGGATGGCGCTGAAACCCCTAAGAAAGCCATGAGAAGAAAGCGTGAATCGAGCGAACGATTGTTGCCTAATGTGCAAATGTTCTTTTAATGTTAAGTATGGAACTGGAAAATCTGGTATGTCCACACAAAATTTATACAAAGTCTTCAATCGCGATGGCAGCCGTGGTGAAGTTTTGGCATATGCGAGAACATCGGTGTAAGATATATGAAATCCCCCAGTTTGTCCGAGTGTGTTTGTCATCCGTGCGCCCGCAAAATCAGGAATTTGTGCATGCTATTTGTTGAGATAAAAACGGGACCCTGGTTTTTGTCATAATTATGTAGCCTGTCATTTTTAACCAATCGGACAGCTGCGTTCATCGGCGAACGCGAGGAATTCAAAAATCAATAGCCCGTGTGCGGGCTCACTTTTCCTCACCCCATTCTTCTCGTCGGCTTCGCCAAGATACTTGCGCGATACACCAAACAAGTGAGACTGATCGCAGGCTAGACCTTGCGTTTAGTTAGTAAGAGGATAATAAACTCCAAAAAGACGTGAAATGAAAACATGTAAGCTTCTACAAAGAATAAGTATTGAATCGACACATAATAAAGATATAATAAAGGGTCTAAGTGTCCGACAATTTCTTTACTATCCCTTTTTTTTTTTAAATACACAAAAAGTGGGTGATTCTTGGTGTTGTGGAAGCCATTGTTGGTTAGCTTTTGTGTTGTGGTGTGGGTATTGTTCAGTGTCTTTTGAATCTTATGTTTTACGTCATTTGGTGATCACACCATCCGCAACACCAAGAAACTACCCAAAAAGTTTATTAGGTGTGAAACTTGCTACACTACTGTCTGGATAGCAATTTTATAGGTAGCAAGAATAATAGGAGACAGTTAAAAAAAGTAAAATTTGAAAAGCATGGGAAGTTATTTATTCTTACAACACGTGCGGAACTGTAGTTTTCACAAATAAGCAAAGTGTATTATTATATTGTTGATTTGCCTCTCATAGACGGCTGAATTTACGTTCATTTTCGCGAACAAAACCATTCTGCCCATTTTTTTGTTGTTGTCAGAGAAGAATTTGAAAAGTTTTTCAAGAGGCCACAAGTTGCGATGGGAAATCTTGGAGAAAAGCAGGATTACATCGCCAACAGCTACATGCCTACCATTCTGGACCCTTGTCTCCAAAAAATGTCGGCAGTACATTGCACTTATCTCCATCTACTGCACGTCATCAAATCAGCCTTTCGAAACAGTCCACGAGGTATCTGAGGTTCCGATGGTAGCAATGCTAAATAATGGGCGGGGCACCTTAAAATGTCGCTCAGGATACTTTCCACTTTACTCACGACAGCAACCAAGCCCTTTTATTTTTCATGAGTTTTCGACCACTTACTTTAAGATAAAGAATAAAATCAGTACCAAAATCGATATGCACACTTGTCTTCTCTGTTTCTTTGTTTTTGTTGGTGTACTCAAATATTCTGGGAGTGAAATTTCTTTAGGAAAAGAAAAATTATTATATTGAACGTTGTATTATATTGAATGTTGTTCTGCTGAAAGCCTGAATTTTTTCAGGTTGCTTTTAATTTTCAACTGCTTAAGTTTAGAGCACACTGCGTAGATCACAACTTTCACCTATGCTTATCCGCAGTTCAAATATATGATTTTCATATATTCACATTCACATATAATCACAATCATCGGGTATATTACGAACTCGCAATTGACCATGTGGCTTGATAGCTCGGTGGATAGAGCATTGCACCGGTATCGCAAGGTCATGGGTTCGAATCCCGCCGGCCATTAGTTCATGTTTAAAAGCAAAACGCGTACCATTTATAGCGCATCGAGTTCGCCGAGCTGCCGCCTTGGATGAAATTCAAGAAATCGATACAACGGAATTTAAGCACTTTTAAAAAAAATAATTCTCCAAAACTATACAAGAACACTAAGAAAAAGTCAATCACAGATTGATATCAGCACAAATTCCCATCGAAAAATGTAATCCGTTTTACCTTTAAGTCCCTCGCTTGCTTGGAACTCCGCTTCTTTGGTTGTGAAATCCGTAATGAAAACAAACATCTCGGATGTTGTGTAGCGTCATACGCGCATGCGAACTAGCCGTGTCCAACACGGCGGGCGGCGGGCCGCACACGCACGCGCTCGCGAAACATTCCGCTAGCCATGACCATGAAAAATGACGGGAATAGGTTCTAGGTTCTATGAGCAGACCAGTGGTGCTTTGACTTTTGTGACTTTTGAGTTCCGCTATTACAACATAATCTATTTCACGGGAACCACTCCACCGATTGGAGACAACATATTTCACATCGGAGAAACAAATAACATAATTGGTAAATAGCCAATAGTCGTTTTGGATGGTCATTTGATAGCATATGTACTGCGTCCTTACAAAAAATGTAAACAGATTCTCATAAGTATATTCAAGTATAACCCGCCTTACTCGGTATTACAGCGACTTGTTTTCGGCCTGAACGAAAGCTCAGTCAATTTCACCCCGTGAAAGACTCTCATGCGCAAGTCATGGAGGAGTGAGGACGCGTCTTGAAACGCTCCGCGGAAATTTCCTAAATTTTGAGTTATTGTACCGCCTATGGAAAAACTGATTTCCACTGTTAAAAGAAAAACAAGATCCTCAGTTTCCTCTGACGATTCCTTGCGTTCGCCAGAAGACAAGAGGCAGAAGGACAGTTCCAGCTCTGAAGACAACTTCATCGAAGCTTTCAACATGGCGGAAGGCTTGGCAGAGAAAGTTGACCTTATTTTATCCAAGCTATCCAAGCTTGATAAGCTTGATTCCATCGAACAGCGTCTTAATAATCTTACCACTACTGTCTCCAGCATTGAAGAATCTGTGAGCAAGCTAGAGAGGGAAGTCTGCGTCTTAGATTCCAAATTCAAGACCACTGATTTTTCAGTTCGCGAAGTCAAAGAAAGTCTGAGCTTTTGCGAGGAAGAGATTGTTGACATTAAGAAAAACGCTTATGACATGAAAGAGAATCACTTATCAACATCTGAAGAGTTACGCAAGCAAATTCTATATCTGGAAACCTACAGCAGAAGGGAAAACTTAAAATTTATCGGTATTCCAGAGAGTTTCGCGACTGGAAATAGCAGGCTTGATGAAAACGTAGAAACAAGCGAACACACCAAAGCAGTTATCCACAAGTTCTTGGAAAACGAATTAGAGATCAAAGATTCATGTTCCAAGATCGAATTTCATCGTATTCATCGCTTGGGTAAACAGGGTGATAGAAATGGTCCACGTCCAATCTTAGCCAGATTTCTCCGCTACGCCGATCGCGAGGATGTTTTGCAGAAAGCACGCAGGAAGCTCAGAGGCACTAACTTTGCCGTTTATGAAGACATTCCTAAGGAACTTTACAACATCCGGAAAGGGCAGATGAGTAAGTTAAAAGCAGCCAAAAAACAGGGTTTAAATGCTTTCTTCAGTAAAGCGCAGCCAGATCGTTTATTCATTGATAGTAAATTCATTCCTGCAAATCAACCGTTTCCCTAAGTTGTTGTTTTTTTTTTCCCTTTTCTCTTGTTATCTAAACTTAAATTTAAATTATGCAAAAATAGTTCTCTTATAACAATAGGCGGTATTACTTATTAGCATTTGGTTATTTTTTTTTTTCCTTTTTCTGCGGAGCGTGTAAATAACGCTTGACGCCCGGTGATATATGGCGTCGCCCATACAACTCGTCTTAGAGGTATGGGTATCATGTATATTGTTATATGTAGTCTTTTGTTATGTGTTGTGTGTGAGTGTCATTTTTGCAGATGCCTTAGTTTTCAATCTGTGTAATTTCAGGTCATTCATTGTTCAATTGTCCACCAAAGCTAAATGTTGCAATCATTTCTGTTGTTTTGCAAATATTATGGTCTGTATCTCGCATGAGGAATTGATCTCATATTATTCACTCTTGACGCCTGTGCTGACTGCTCTTGGTATATATACAAACACCTAGAATAAACACAACCAATGCTCTGAATTTAAAATGCCTGTCGCTAAACGTCAGAGGTTTGAACAAATCTCTCAAACGCCGTTTGGTTTTCCGATGGTTGCACAAACAGAAACAGGACTTTGTTTTTCTGCAGGAATGTTATAGCACTAATTCATGTTCATCCGCATGGGAAAATGAATGGGGTGGGAAGGTTTTCTTTAGTCACGGTACAAATCACAGTAAAGGTGTCATGATACTAATTAACCCTTCTTTGGATTTCAAAGTAGAAAAGTTCACTGCTGATACAAAAGGAAGGTTAATTATTTTAGAAATGTCAATTCACGGAATCCCTTTTGTTCTCGTTAATATTTACGCGCCAAATGACGCTAATCAACAAGTTAATTTTTTTTCGAAACTTAACAACCAATTACAAGATGTTACACAAGAAAATCTGATAATTGGTGGCGATTTCAATTGTGCACTCTCGCCTAAAGATAAAACAGGTGGAAATCCTGTCACAAAAAAAGCGTTGGTTATTAAAGAAATTATAAAGTTTTGTAATTCGTATAATCTTTGTGACATTTGGCGAACTTCAAACCCAGACTTATCCCGTTTCACTTGGAGAAACAAATTCTTAAAAATACAAAGCCGTTTAGATTACTTTTTAACTTCAAAAGAATTTTGCAACCTTGCAAATATAAAATGTGAAATTATTGTAGCACCCGAAAGTGATCATTCAGCTGTTTCAATCCATCTACAATCCGATGTCTCAGCTCAGAAAAAGGGTCCAGGTTTTTGGAAGTTTAATACCTCACTTCTTGAAGATGAAAAATATATTGCAGCTTTACGAGAAAATATTTCTGATTTTAAATTAAAATACAATAATATCACAAACTTAGGGTTGAAGTGGGATCTTATAAAAATGGAAATTAGAGGTTTTACAGTTAAATACTCTAAAAGAAAGGCAAAAATATTTAGGGACAAGGAAAAAGATATACAAGCAAAAATAGACAAGTTACAAGCACAAGCTGAGAAACATCCACACAATAAAAACTTTATACTTGAACTCGAAATTGAAAAATCGCGTCTTAAAAAACTAATGACATATAAAACGAAAGGTGCGATGTTGAGAAGTAAAGTAAGATGGCACGAACAAGGTGAACGTAACACGAAATACTTTTACGGCCTAGAAAAACGAAATCACGCCAAGAAGACAGTGACAAGATTAAAATTAGCTGAAAATGTTTACACTGATGATCAATTCAAAATTCTAGAAGAAGAAAAACGTTTTTATGAATCTCTTTACAAATCAAAGGTCACAATCACCGAATCTGAACTCAAAGAATCAGCTTTCTTCAACCAAGAAAACGTAACCACTTTAAATGAGGAAGAAATGAATTCTTGTGAAGGCCTAATCACCGTAGAAGAATGCTTT
The DNA here is from genome assembly GCA_022457155.1 of Cladopsammia gracilis. Classification (NCBI taxonomy): domain Eukaryota; kingdom Metazoa; phylum Cnidaria; class Anthozoa; order Scleractinia; family Dendrophylliidae; genus Cladopsammia; species Cladopsammia gracilis. The sequence goes on from JAJGOT010000121.1 coordinate 6,621, forward strand.
AATGCACAAAAAGACTTCAAAAAACACAAAACACCTGGTACTGATGGTTTTCCTGTTGAATTCTATCGCTTTTTTTGGCCTGAAATCAGTAAAGAAATGACAGATAGTTTCAACTTTGCTTTTCAATCGGGGATGCTATCTATTAGCCAAAGGAGAGGTATAATCTCGCTTATTCCAAAAAAGTCTAAAGACACAACTATTTCAGAAAATTTAAGGCCTATATCACTCCTTAATGTCGACTACAAAATCCTTACTAAAGCTATAGCAAAAAGACTTGAAAAAGTGCTTCCTAGCATTATAAATCCTGACCAAACTGGTTATGTGAAAGGCCGTTACATTGGTGAAAACATTCGGCTTATTCAAGACATAATACAATATACTAACCAGACAAACAAAAAAGGCATTGCAATATTTCTTGATTTTAAAAAAGCATTTGATTCGATTGAATGGCCATACCTTAACGCCGCTCTTAAATCTTTTAATTTCGGACCTGACATTATAAACTGGTTCAACATATTCTACAATAACGTTTCTAGCTGTGTTTTAAATAATGGGCATGCTTCAAATTTCTTCTCTTTGCAGCGAGGTGTTCGACAAGGTTGCCCTCTATCGGGTCTCTTATTTGTCCTGGGGATTGAACTTCTAGCGAGAGCCTTAAAAAGCAATAGATCTATAAAAGGCATCCAAGTAGATAATCAAGAAATAAAAGTATCACAATATGCTGACGACACTACTGTCTTTGTCCGCGACCAAGAATCCGTTTCCGAACTACTTAAATTTCTAAATGATTTTAACTTTCTCTCTGGGCTGGAAATAAACACTGCTAAAACTGAAGCAATGTGGCTAGGACAATGGAAAAACAATCAAGACACCCCTTTTGGTTTCAAATGGCCAAAAGAACCGATACTATCTCTCGGAATATTTTTCTCACAAAATCAAACAGATGCGGAAGAACTCAACTTTGGAACCAAAATTCGAGATTTAGAGAAAACTTTAAATACCTGGCAAAAAAGAAAACTTACGTTGTACGGAAAAATCAATATCGTAAAAACATTAGGACTCTCTAAACTGACTTTTAACGCTTCTGTTTTAAATGTGCCAAAACATTTTATACAACAAATAAATAAAATTATTTTCAGTTTCATTTGGGACGGCAAACCCCCAAAAATTAAAAAAAGAACGGTCATCGCAGAAAAAAAAAGAAGGTGGCCTCAAAATGTGCGATTTTGAAATTATGGAAAAAGCTTTGAAAATTGCTTGGATTAGTAGAATTCAAAGTCAATCTTCTGCTTCTTGGAAAATTATTCCTAACCAGTGTGTAAATCACCTCGGAAATTTCTCTTTTCTGACAAAATGCAACTACAAAACCGAATTACTTAAGCTAGAGAGCCTCCCTATTTTTTATCGCATGATTCTCGATTATTGGCGCGACTTCAAAAACTTACCTGATCGTACTACTACCAATATAAAAAATGAAATTATATGGAACAACTGTAATATTTTAATTGATAAGAAGCAAGTTTTTTATAGAAAATGGTTTGCAAAAAATGTTATTCATGTGCAAGATTTACTGAATGAACAAGGCAACCTCTGTAGTTTTTTAGAATTCAAAACAAAGTTTAATTTAGATGTACCCTTTACGAAGTTTTATGGTCTTATCAACGCCATTCCTCGCGTGTGGAAAAATGCTTTAAAAACGCATGGTCAAAACAACCTCAACGATACTTCTACCACACCCCTAATCACAAGTTCTATTTATTCTGCAATCTTAAAAAACACTTTCGTACCACCAACCTCTCAAACTAAAATTTTACGACACGGCTTTTTAGAAAATAATGTTCATAAAGTTTACCAAATGCCTTTCATAGTTACAAAAGAAGTTAAACTCATAATGTTTCAATACAAAATTATACACAACATACTCCCTACTCAAACGAGCCTTTTCCGTGACGGTATCTCTGAAAGTGATCTTTGTCCGTTATGTGGGTGGGAGAAGCAAACTTTAAAACATATGTTAATCCAATGTAGTAAATCACTCTCCTTCTGGAATACGTTTCAAGAGTGGTGGTTTGAAAAAGCAGGTGAAAGACTTTCTTTAAAACACGGTAGCATATTATACGGCTATTTTGACAATACAAAATACTGGCAGGCATTAAACTACTCAATTCTAATAGCAAAATACTATATATTCTGCACGTCAAACAGGCGCCAAGGTGAACTATACTTCTGTAACTTCCTGCTGCGAATCCAAGAAAAAATTGTAATAATTAAAGAAACTGTAATTGCAAAGAAATGCTTGCCTGCTTTTCGCCGAAAGTGGATAGTTCTTCTATAATTAGTTGTTCTTTAATTAATATTGGTAAATTTGTAAATGTAACCGTACGTTTGCATAGTTCGTGTAGTATCACATTGTAATGCAGTGATGTAAAAAATGTAGTATCATATTGTAATGCAGTGATGTAAAAATGTAGTATCATATTGTAATGCAGTGATGTAAAAAATGTAGTATCATATTGTAATGCAGTGATGTAACAAATGTATTGTTCAAAATAATAATAATAAAAAAAAAAAAAAAAAAAAAAAGTATATTCAAGATTTTCTGGCTTTTTGTGCGCACTGTTACTTGGCCCACTGACAAGTAACACTTCCTTATCCGGCATGTGCATCGGTCTCAGGTTCCGGCAAAGGTTTTATTTTATTTTTCCGTATTTCATTGTTGGGTAATTTCCAAAAGCTCACAATAAAGTATTTCTATAAAAATATATATAAAAAAAGAAAAAAATAATAAAGTTAAAAATAATAAGTTATGCTTCAAAACTCACAAAATGCAAATTAAAAAGAACATCAAAGATGAAACAAAAATACAGGCGAAATGGCACTAAATAACTAAAAGGGCAAGAACGAAAAACATGCAAAATGCGCATCTCATCAAACGAGCAAGAAATCGTGAAGTGAGAAAGTATATCTTCCATATATATATACCGTATTCCGATGAAAATGTATCTCAAGATATTTTTAAAACGTACCAGGCCTGGGTGTTCTCGTGGTGACTGAAGAGAAAAACATGGCAGCTGACGTGGGCATTAATGCGAAATGAGTTTTTATTAGGATAGATCAACCAATGCCCTTAAATCTGAAAAGTCTGTTTTCACTGTTATTTACAAAAGAAAAACACTATATGATATTTTACTTCATTGTTGTCTTATTTTTTTCTTTTCATGTGGACTGATTTCGTGGAATAAAACAGATGGTAAGTGTCCTTTAACGTTACCACAATAACCTGATTACTCTTCTTGAATCTTATCAGTGTAACTTTGTGCACTATAATTGTACATTAAATAGCATAATTATAAAAAAATATATATCGTGAATTGAACAACTTGAGAGGAAATGGAAACTGAACTTGGAAAACCTAGCATAATGTTGCTCAGGTTTCTTTATCCTGAACTTCCTTATTTATTTCAGTAAGTTGTAGCCGTATTTGCATGCGTCAGTTTGATTCCAATGGACCTAAAGAAAGTAATACAAATCACGCATCGTCAACTAAATTTAGTCGTTACCCTTTTCTTAGCTGACGTATTTCCCGGACAATACAGAAGGATCCTGCCATGAATCATTTAGCCCATCGAAGCACGTGGTTTGTTAACAACAGAGTCCATGGCCACTAGCCAAATAATTATTTCATTTAATATATAGTAAAACATTTTTATCTTTATTTACCTTTTTTTTTTTTTCATGTGGATTTCTTGGACGAAACTAGATGGTAAGAGTCCTTTCCCAATGCATGCATGCATCGCTTTTGCCTGAACCTTGTAATTTAAGATGATTAAGTTATCACTGTTAAGCTTTGCATTCTACTATTGCACCTTTCGTTGATTGATTGCAGAGTGAGTACGTCAAAATCCCGAAATCGCCTATAATCTGACAATCTATTTTAGATTATGTCAGTTAGGACTTGTGGCTTAATTACTCTAATAGTTTCACACGAAGAAGGTGAATACTTGTGCACAAGCAATAGCTAGTTGTTGGAACTGGGTGTATTACAAAAATTTCCTTTTGTACAGGTGGATAAATGAAATATAAATAAAACGAAATAAACTAAAAGCAATTATAGTTCTTCCAATGAACGATATTCTTTTTGTCTTTCATGTGGAATTCTACGGAAAAATTAGCATGTAAGTACCTCTAAAATGTCTGTGAATAAATGTGTGGCGTTTTATTAACCAAGTTATGTAACGTCGTCATTATAGCTTTAAGGACATTTATTTACTACTTAATGTGCTTATGAATGATCCCACATCGGTTTGGTTGCATGTCATTAACACAATCCAAAAAGATCACGTATCATCTTGCACACTGTTAAGTATTACTTCAGCATGTTGCGTCAAGCTGATTAAACAAGTGCAACATGTTGGAAGGAAGGGTGGTCAAATACTCGCAATTAGGCGTTACAATGAAAATACGATGACAAAGAAATATAGACTAAATGTAGTAAGATTGAAAATATGCTGAAACTATATAACTTTTTCTTCTCATCTAATTATTAATATTTTTAAAATTCTATTTTGTTTTATTTTCGTTTAGTTTTATTTCAATTGATCAAAACAAAATCCCGTTAAAAAAGAAACTGATACAATGCAGGTATAAAAGAGAAGAGAAAAAACGATTCAATAACGGAAAAGAAAAAAAAAATACATGTATGGTCACTCAATGATTAGACTGTTGACGTTTAGACTGTTTTCGCAAAATATTTTCGTAAAAAAATGTGAGCGTCGAGTTCAATAGCTGTAGAGTAAAATAGTATTCTGAAACAAGGAAAGCGTAATAAAAACAATTATTAGTCGACAAAGCATTCTAGAGTGCAAACATATATACGCATCAAAACGAGTGCAAATATGCCATGTTACACAACTTCGAATAACATCTATGTATATTCATTTGGTGATATGATTTGGCAGTTTGGTCATTTATAAGAACCGTACATAATGATAAAGAATAACGAAATGTTTTTGTTCGATTTTTGTGGTCTACCAACTGGTTGAAAAGAGCAGTTTTAAGCTTAAACTGGCTTATATCTTATTCATTTTGTTCCCTTTCTCGGCTTTTCACTTTTCGTATTTTTACGTTTTGAATAGCAAAGCGCACAAATGACGTCAGTACTCATGTTTGTCTGAGTTTATAATTTATTCTTGTTTATTCTTGCATTTCTGACAATAGAAATTCCTTATTAGGAATCCCCTGAGAATCACTTTTGATTTGTTTGTCTGAGTTTTAGTTCTATAAATAGTAATTGTGCGCTTCGCTATTGTTCGTGCTCCCACTATGTTTGCCTTCTTGAATCGAATAAGTATCCCGTATTTCATGTGTGCGGAACAGTGTTGCAAGCTTTGTTTAAACGTGCATACTATATACATGTACATACTTTATCATCTTTCCCCAGTGGGAACAGGTGCAAGTTGACAAAACATTTTTTTTTTTTAATTTATAAGTTGATGCGTGCAGGATAGTCTGATCGAATGAAGACTTCTCTTTGACTTTTTCTCTTTGGGTGCTTACCATTTGCCATTTGTCAATTTTTACAAATTATAGTCCGGTCGGCCAGTTCTGACAAATGGGCCTTTAGTTTCACCAGCATGGCCGCCATGCCTAGGGATTGACTGCTAACAATCATTACATTGTAGAGCTGACTGCTGAAAAGTCTTTTACCCTTGTAAGGGTGCATTTAAAACAGCAATGCCACAAGTCACTTATAATTGAATTGTTCTATTGAATCTGCTGTTTTCTCTGCGAATTGAACGGAAGAATCATTGAAATTCTGCCGTAGTAGCGAGTGTGGGGTTGTCTATTAGACGTCGATTGGTCTACCAATAAGAGCCGAGTCCTTTCCCCTGGTGTCTTACCTAAGCTAAGGACGCGCGGCACCACGCGGCACAACGCGGCACTTGTGTTCCCGTCAGGTATAATTAACACTGATGGTCTACGGTGATGTAACAGGCGAAAAAAACAAACCTTCCGTCTAGGCATGTGATTGTGGGATGGGTTTAAATCAACTTGACACATATAAATAGATCAAAACCCGTCGCTGCAGAAGCAATCAACGGAAACATCAAGAGATCAAGAAACTTTAGAATGGCAACCAGCAGCAGACTGACAGAAGTACCACTAACACTCAGTACGAGCATCGTCATCGGCATCATCACATGTAAGCCGAATAGAACATTTCTGTTCCTGATTCTGTCACTGGCTGCACCCACGAACTTGATTAGAATTGCAGTGTAGATTGTACGGTGAAATGTGCAAGCCAAGGCGTACTTCGCACGTGGCTGAGTAAGGTGATTAGCAACTGTTACTATAATATACAGTCCTTTGATTAAACGTTGTCACTGATCGGTCTTACCCCTACGCGACCAGACCGAAAGGGAGTTTGGGTGAATTAAAATGCATGATTAATTATTCTCTATCGCGTTTACAATGGAGAACAAAACTGACGTTTGTCTTCGCGTGCTACGCAAAGACAAGAGTCGCTTCGATACATATTCCGTCAAGGACGTTCCGTATTTTGATAATGTGCAGCTATTGAATGTGAATTGATTTCTCTCCATAATCCTTTTTGGTCTGGTCGCGTAGGGATGAGACCGATTTCAATGACAACGTTTAATCAAACGACTGTATATAGTTAGGCTTAGCCTAACAGCGTCGCCCTCTGAAGACCCACTGAACAAGCTTAACTAAGATGAAACTTAACTTAGGTGAAAGGTCAGAAGCACAAGAATTAAGATTGACGACCGGGCTATTTTTAAATTTTAGCAATTCTCAAAAACAGTATTACCCGACCATCTGCACAGTACATTTAGACCGTACACAAGTTCACAAAAACAACTTTTTCTCCGTCAAGAATAACTATTACGACTATTTTCCGAACAAAATACAGTTGTTGCTTGTCAAAAAAATGCCCGAGAAACTGATTTGGAAATCAAAATTGCAACAATACACAAACATATTTGCATAAGGCGACGCGAGTATAAAATCTAAGTCTTGTTTTGTTTACACAAAATCGCTTTTCAATCTATGTAATGAATGAACAAACACATAAAAATGGACAACACAATCTTCTTTCGACAAAAATGATTCAAATCTCCATTAGTTTATGTTTAAAAGCAAAACGCGTACCATTTATAGCGCTTCTAGGCCGAGCCGTGTCTTCGATGAAATTCAAGAAATTAATACAACTGAATTTAAGCTACACGTTTATAAACAATTCTCCAAAACTAACGAGAACACAAAGAAAAAGTCAATCACAGATTGATATTAAGATGAATTCCCATCGCAAAATGTAATCTGCTTTACCTTTAAGTCCCTCACTTGCTTGGAAATTCAAATATCCGCTTCTTATTCTGAAATCCGTATAAACAAACATCTCCCGCATTGATAAAAACGTAATACATGAAGTTCCTCGAAGCAAGATTTTTTTCCCTGAAAGCTCGTCTTTTTCCACTAAAGCGGCTTCTGAGTATCCCTTAATTAGTATCCTTATTTTGAGTAGCAAACCGCGAAATATTCAGGAAAATAACGCCTTTACATAAGCTTAATGTAAACGGTTTTCTCAGTTTAGTAAATTCACAGCAGCTGACGTGACATTCGGCTGTGTAACCGCGCGAAAAACAAAGCATCGCTTTGGTTTCAACATGACATCGTATGCGCATGTTTTGCGACGTCATATGCGCCCGCGAGCTAGTCCTGCGCGACGGCGGAGGGAGCGCGGCGGGCGGCGGGCACACAACGCGCCCGCGAAACATTCCGCTACCCATGACCATGAAAAATGACGGGCATAGGTTCTATGAGTATGGTGCTCCGCCGGGCCTTCGGCCCGCGGGATCCGCTATTAAAGTACTGGGGCCGAGCGAAGGTAAATTTATTAGGCAAGCTACCCTGCATCCGAGAAACCATATCGAACTTTTTACAAACTGATGGACAGCATCGCGAGAAAGTTGCCCTTGCGATGGACACATAATCCGGGGAGAGTTTAATTAATGAAGTGCGAAACTGTCCATTACCGCGTCTGACTAGCGTAAAGATTTACTTCAAGTTTGCCTTAACATAATTTGACAGTGAAGGTCTTCCAGAGGGATCTTAGTGTTTCATGTTTTCTTGAAAATCAAAAAGAAATTTGTTTCTTTTTTCACGTTGTTGTAGGTTTTCGTTGCGTGTGTTTCGCATTTGTTCACCCGTAACTCCCGCCGCCACCACCTTAAAAATGAATAACTTTTGGTACTCATTCAAGTTGCCCAATCTAATCTTTCACGGGTCATGAACCTATTACAACCTTTTAACGTTGTAAACAATGAACAATTTAAAAAATAAATTAAATTAAATTAATTAATTAATTATTTTTTTATTATTATTTTTTTTTTATGATGAACAATTTAAAAATTGTTCATCATATAGTCAGTAGTTTTGTTTTTAGTTATGTGGAAAGTCATCGCTCGGTAGTTCTTACATGATCACTGTAAAGTAAGTATGGTAATAGGAAGAAAACATTAAAGAAGGGCAATTGTAACTGTGCTTTTTGCAGAAATTTTGTGATCGAGAAGTTTTTCATTTTTCAATAAAAGAATACTGTCTTCATACGGACTCAGTACAGTACGCGGTCAATTTTGGTATGAAAAAAGAAAAACTACGAGCTAATTATCAATTTTGTCTATTCTAAATTTTCACTAAAGCTGAAGTCCTTTACCCAACTTCCCCTGAGCGGTTAAAGTAAACTGACATGTTTCAACTTATTTTAGAATATAGCTGCTGTATATGAGCGATTGGATTAGCTGGAAATTTTACAGCACTGGTATCCCGTATGTTGCGAATCGCTCGCTAAAACTTGAATTGGACAAAGTTAGACTTCTGGAGCTTTTCCCTAACAAATTCACTTCTATGTTGTAAGATTTCGCCTGCAGTGCTTACTTTTGATTTAAAGGAAGTGCAACAGTAATTGAATTTTAATGATTTTTTTTTATTTTTTTTTAATTTTAATGAACTTCGAAAGAGTCGTGTGAACTTGCATTAGCTGCGGTTGCACGTACGTTTTAACTTTTATTATGTCAACACGGCACATGGAAACTGATTTCAAACTGAAAACATGCGGGAACCACAGAAAGTTTAGAGGTAGGAAAAAAAGCTTTCACTCCTAAAAGAACACAGAATATTTGCGTTAGAATTCAGTACTTTTTGCCATTTTCTTCTAAACGAAGTTGGAATCCAAAATAAAACACTTTTTTTAGGTTTGCGAGACTTTCAAACCATGTTTTCGAATTCCTAATGTGTAAATGTTCTTTTAATGTTAAGTATGGAACTGGAAAATCTGGTATGTCCACACAAAATTTACACAAAGTCTTAAATCGCGATGGCAGCCGTGGTGAAGTTTTGGCCTTTGCGAGAACATCGGTGTAAGATATATGAAATCCCCGAGTTTGTCCGAGTGTGTTTGTCATCCGTGCGCCCGGAAAATCAGGAATTTGTGCATGCTATTTGTTGAGTTAAAAACGGGACCCTGATTTTTATCATAATTATGTAGCCTGTCATTTTTAACCAATCGGACCGCTGCGTTCATCGGCGAACGCGAGGAATTCAAAAATCAATAGCCCGTGTGCGGGCTCACTTTTCCTCACCCCATTCTTCTCGTCGGCTTCGCCAAGATACTTGCGCGATACACCAACAAGTGAGACTGATCGAAGGCTAGACCTTGCGTTTAGTTAGTAAGAGGATAATAAACTCCAAAAAGACGTGAAATGAAAACATGTAAACTTCTACAAAGAATAAGTATTGAATCGACACATAATAAAGATATAATAAAGTGTCTAAGTGTCCGACAATTTCTTTACTATCCCTTTTTTTTTTAAATACACAAAAAGTGGGTGATTCTTGGTGTTGTGGAAGCCATTGTTGGTTAGCTTTTGTGTTGTGGTGTGGGTATTGTTCAGTGTCTTTTGAATCTTATGTTTTACGTCATTTGGTGATCACACCATCCGCAACACCAAGAAACTACCCAAAAAGTTTATTAGGTGTGAAACTTGCTACACTACTGTCTGGATAGCAATTTTATAGGTAGCAAGAATAATAGGAGACAGTTAAAAAAAGTAAAATTTGAAAAGCATGGGAAGTTATTTATTCTTACAACACGTGCGGAACTGTAGTTTTCACAAATAAGCAAAGTGTATTATTATATTGTTGATTTGCCTCTCATAGACGGCTGAATTTACGTTCATTTTCGCGAACAAAACCATTCTGCCCATTTTTTTGTTGTTGTCAGAGAAGAATTTGAAAAGTTTTTCAAGAGGCCACAAGTTGCAATGGGAAATCTTGGAGAAAAGCAGGATTACATCGCCAACAGCTACATGCCTACCATTCTGGACCCTTGTCTCCAAAAAATGTCGGCAGTACATTGCACTTATCTCCATCTACTGCACGTCATCAAATCAGCCTTTCGAAACAGTCCACGAGGTATCTGAGGTTCCGATGGTAGCAATGCTAAATAATGGGCGGGGCACCTTAAAATGTCGCTCAGGATACTTTCCACTTTACTCACGACAGCAACCAAGCCCTTTTATTTTTCATGAGTTTTCGACCACTTACTTTAAGATAAAGAATAAAATCAGTACCAAAATCGATATGCACACTTGTCTTCTCTGTTTCTTTGTTTTTGTTGGTGTACTCAAATATTCTGGGAGTGAAATTTCTTTAGGAAAAGAAAAATTATTATATTGAACGTTGTATTATATTGAATGTTGTTCTGCTGAAAGCCTGAATTTTTTCAGGTTGCTTTTAATTTTCAACTGCTTAAGTTTAGAGCACACTGCGTAGATCACAACTTTCACCTATGCTTATCCGCAGTTCAAATATATGATTTTCATATATTCACATTCACATATAATCACAATCATCGGGTATATTACGAACTCGCAATTGACCATGTGGCTTGATAGCTCGGTGGATAGAGCATTGCACCGGTATCGCAAGGTCATGGGTTCGAATCCCGCCGGCCATTAGTTCATGTTTAAAAGCAAAACGCGTACCATTTATAGCGCATCGAGTTCGCCGAGCTGCCGCCTTGGATGAAATTCAAGAAATCGATACAACGGAATTTAAGCACTTTTAAAAAAAATAATTCTCCAAAACTATACAAGAACACTAAGAAAAAGTCAATCACAGATTGATATCAGCACAAATTCCCATCGAAAAATGTAATCCGTTTTACCTTTAAGTCCCTCGCTTGCTTGGAACTCCGCTTCTTTGGTTGTGAAATCCGTAATGAAAACAAACATCTCGGATGTTGTGTAGCGTCATACGCGCATGCGAACTAGCCGTGTCCAACACGGCGGGCGGCGGGCCGCACACGCACGCGCTCGCGAAACATTCCGCTAGCCATGACCATGAAAAATGACGGGAATAGGTTCTAGGTTCTATGAGCAGACCAGTGGTGCTTTGACTTTTGTGACTTTTGAGTTCCGCTATTACAACATAATCTATTTCACGGGAACCACTCCACCGATTGGAGACAACATATTTCACATCGGAGAAACAAATAACATAATTGGTAAATAGCCAATAGTCGTTTTGGATGGTCATTGGATAGCATATGTACTGCGTCCTTACAAAAAATGTAAACAGATTCTCATAAGTATATTCAAGATTTTCTGGCTTTTTGTGCGCACTGTTACTTGGCCCACTGACAAGTAACACTTCCTTATCCGGCATGCGCATCGGTCTCAGTTTCCGGCAAAGGTTTTATTTTATTTTTCCGTATTTCATTGTTGGGTAATTTCCAAAAGCTCACAATAAAGTATTTCTATAAAATATATATAAAAAAATAAAGAATAATAAAGTTAAAAATAATAAGTTATGCTTCAAAACTCACAAAATGCAAATTAAAAAGAACATCAAAGACGAAACAAAAATACAGGCGAAATGGCACTAAATAACTAAAAGGGCAAGAACGAAAAACATGCAAAATGCGCATCTCATCAAACGAGCAAGAAATCGTGAAGTGAGAAAGTATATCTTCTATATATATATATATATATATATACCGTATTCCGATGAAAATGTATCTCAAGATATTTTTAAAACGTACCAGGCCTGGGTGTTCTCGTGGTGACTGAAGAGAAAAACATGGCAGCTGACGTGGGCATTAATGCGAAATGAGTTTTTATTAGGATAGATCAACCAATGCCCTTAAATCTGAAAAGTCTGTTTTCACTGTTATTTACAAAAGAAAAACACTATATGATATTTTACTTCATTGTTGTCTTATTTTTTTCTTTTCATGTGGACTGATTTCGTGGAATAAAACAGATTGTAAGTGTCCTTTAACGTTACCACAATAACCTGATTACTCTTCTTGAATCTTATCAGTGTAACTTTGTGCACTATAATTGTACATTAAATAGCATAATTATAAAAAAATATATATCGTGAATTGAACAACTTGAGAGGAAATGGAAACTGAACTTGGAAAACCTAGCATAATGTTGCTCAGGTTTCTTTATCCTGAACTTCCTTATTTATTTCAGTAAGTTGTAGTCGTATTTGCATGCGTCAGTTTGATTCCAATGGACCTAAAGAAAGTAATACAAATCACGCATCGTCAACTAAATTTAGTCGTTACCCTTTTCTTAGCTGACGTATTTCCCGGACAATACAGAAGGATCCTGCCATGAATCATTTAGCCCATCGAAGCACGTGGTTTGTTAACAACAGAGTCCATGGCCACTAGCCAAATAATTATTTAATTTAAGATATAAAATAGTAAAACATTTTTATCTTTATTATCTTTTTTTTTTTTTCATGTGGATTTCTTGGACGAAACTAGATGGTAAGAGTCCTTTCCCAATGCATGCATGCATCGCTTTTGTTTGAACCAAGTAATTTAAGATGATTAAGTTATCGCTGTTAAGCTTTGTATTCTACTATTGCACCTTTCGTTGATTGATTGCAGAGTGAGTACGTCAAAATCCCGAAATCGCCTATAATCTGACAATCTATTTTAGATTATGTCAGTTAGGACTTGTGGCTTAATTACTCTAATAGTTTCACACGAAGAAGGTGAATACTTGTGCACAAGCAATAGCTAGTTGTTGGAACTGGGTGTATTACAAAAATTTCCTTTTGTACAGGTGGATAAATGAAATATAAATAAAACGAAATAAACTAAAAGCAATTATAGTTCTTCCAATGAACGATATTCTTTTTGTCTTTCATGTGGAATTCTACGGAAAAATTAGCATGTAAGTACCTCTAAAATGTCTGTGAATAAATGTGTGGCGTTTTATTAACCAAGTTATGTAACGTCGTCATTATAGCTTTAAGGACATTTATTTACTACTTAATGTGCTTATGAATGATCCCACATCGGTTTGGTTGCATGTCATTAACACAATCCAAAAAGATCACGTATCATCTTGCACACTGTTTAGTATTACTTCAGCATGTTGCGTCAAGCTGATTAAACAAGTGCAACATGTTGGAAGGAAGGGTGGTCAAATACTCGCAATTAGGCGTTACAATGAAAATATGTAAAATACACAGCCGCGCACGATCAGATGTGAATCAAAATACGATGACAAAGAAATATAGACTAAATGTAGTTAGATTGAAAATATGCTGAAACTATATAACTTTTTTCTTGTCATCTAATTATTAATATTTTTAAAATTCTATTTTGTTTTATTTTTGTTTAGTTTTATTTCAATTGATCAAAACAAAATCCCGTTAAAAAAGAAACTGATACAATGCAGACATAAAAGAGAAGAGAAAAACGATTCAATAACAGGGAAAAGAAAAAAAAATACATGTATGGTCACTCAATGATTATACTGCTGACGTTTGGACTGTTTTCGCAAAACATTTTCGTAAAAAAATGTGAGCGTCGAGTTCAATAGCTGTAGAGTAAAGTAGTATTCTGAAACAAGGAAAGCGTAATAAAAACAATTATTAGTCGACAAAGCATTCTAGAGTGCAAACATATACGCATCAAAACGAGTGCAAATATGACACGTTACGTTGTATTACTCTTCTGATCGCACGTTAGGAAAAACACTTTCAAAAACTTAGATTTAGGAGAAAATTGTCAAAATCTCATGCGAAGGAACACATGCCCGAAGCTCAACATGGCGGCTATAACAACACTCCTTTAATAGAATACCGCTGACCAAAGATAGTGGGCTCAATTACACAGGTAGCCCACTGCTGAATAACAATATAATTACATCATGATATATAACAAAAATGATTGTCGTATAATAAACAATTTATTCAGCGAAAAGTTGTGTAATACGGCTGGGTATTTTTACTCGTCAGTTTTTAAAAACTGACGAGTAAAAAAACTATGCCATGTTACACAACTTTGAATAACCTCTATCTATATTCATTTGGAGATATGATTTGGCAGTTTGGTCATTTATAAGAACCGTACATAATGATAAAGAATAACGAAATGTTTTTGTTCGATTTTTGTGGTCTACCAACTGGTTGAAAAGAGCAGTTTTAAGCTTAAACTGGCTTATATCTTATTCATTTTGTTCCCTTTCTCGGCTTTTCACTTTTCGTATTTTTAGGTTTTGAATTGTTCGTGCTCCCACTATGTTTGCCTTCTTGAATCGAATCAGTATCCCGTATTTCATGTGTGCGGAAAAGTGTTGCAAGCTTTGTTTAAACGCGCATACTATATACATGTACATACTTTATCATTTTTCCCCAGTGGGGAAAGGTGCAAGTTGACAAAACATTTTTTTATCATTTATAAGTTGATGCGTGCAGGATAGTTTGAGTAAAATAGGACATGATACAACATCCACGCAACATCAGTTAACATGTCGCAACATGGCGGTCAATTTAGTGTTGCACTATAGCTTGAAATGTTGCGTCTGGTCGAATGAAGACTTCTCTTTGACTTCTTCTCTTAGGGTGCTTACCATTTGTCATTTGTCAACTTTTACAAATTAAGCAGTCCGGTCGGCTAGTTCTGACAAATGGTAAGTGCCTTTAGTTTCAGCAGCATGGCCGCCACTGCTAACAATCATGGAAGAGCTGACTGCTGACCCTTTTACCCTTGTACGGGTGCATTTAAAACAGCAATGCCACAAGTCATTTGTATTTGAATTGTTTGAATCTGCTGTTTTCTCTGCGAATTGAACGGAGGAATCATTGAAATTCTGCCGTAGTAGCGAGTGTGGAGTTTTCTATTAGACGTCGCTTGGTCTACCAATAAGAGCCGAGTCCTTTCCCCTGGTGTCTTACCTAAGCTAAGGTCGCGCGGCACCACGCGGTACAACGCGCCACTTGTGCTTCCGTCAGGTATAATTAACACTGATGTTCTACGGTGATGTAACAGGCGAATAAACAAACCTTCCGTCCAGGCATGTGATTGTGGGATGGGTTAGCAACTTGACACATATAAATATATCAAAACCCGTCGCTGCAGAGGCAATCAGCTGAAACATCAAGAAAGAAGTGCCACTAACACTCAGTACGAGCATCATCATCGGCATCATGACATATAAGCCGAATGGAACGTTTCTGTTCCGGATTCTGTCACTGGCTGCACCCACAAACTTGATTAAAATTGCAGTGTAGATTGTATGGTGAAATGAGTAAGCCAAGGTGTACTTCGCATGTGGATGAGTAAGGTGATGAGTAACTGTTACAATATTATAGTACTGGGGCCTAATGAAGGTATATTTATTACGCAAGCTGCCTTGCATCCGAGAAACCACATTAAACTTTGGACAAAGTGATGGACAGAATTGCGAGAAAGTTGCCCTTGTGATGGACACATAATCCGGGGAGAGTTTAATTAATAAAGTGCGAAACTGTCTATTGCCGCATCTGACTAGCGCAAGGATTTACTCCAAGTTTGCCTTAACCGAATTTGTCAGTGAAGGTCTTCCACAGGGATCTTTGAGTTTCATGTTTTCTTGAATATCAAAAAGAAATTTGTTTCTTTTTTCACGTTGTTGTAGGTTTTCGTTCCGTGTGTTTCGCATTTGTTCACCCGTAACTCCCGCCGCCACCACCTTAAAAATGAATATATTTTGGTTCTTATTCAAGTCGCCCAATCTAATCTTTCACGGGTCGTGAACCTATTACAACCTTAAATTGTTCATCATATACTCAGTATTTTTGTTTTAGTTATGTGGAAAGTCATCGCTCGGTAGTTCTTATCACTGTAAAGTAAGTATGCTAATAGGAAGAAAAATTTAAAGAAGGGCAATTGTAACTGTGCTGTAGTCAGCTGTGTTTTTTGCAGAAATTTTGTGATCATGAAGTTTTTCATTTTTAAATAAAATATTGTCTTCATACGGACTCAGTACAGTACGCGGTCAATTTTGGTATGGAAATAGAAAAACTACGAGCTAATTATCAATTTTGTCTATTCTAAATTTTCTCTAAAGCTGAAGGCGTTTACCCACTTCCTCCGATCAGTTAGAGTAAACTAACATGTTTCAAATTATTTTAAAATATAGTTGCTTTATACGAGCGATTGGATTAGCTGCAAATTTTACAGCACTGGTATCCCGGATGTTGCGAATCGCTCGCTAAAACTTGAATTGGACAAAGTTGGACTTCCGGAGCTTTTCCCTAACAAATTCGCTTCTATGTTGTAAGATTTCGGCTGCGGTGCTAACTTTTGATTGAAAGGAAGTGCAACAGTATCAGAGAAGGCAGAAATAATTGAATTTTAATGCTCTTCGAAAGAGTCGTGTGAACTGGCATTAGCTGTGGTTGCACGTTTTAACTTTTATTGTGTCAACACGGCGCATGGAAACTGATTTTAAACTGATTTAGAACTGAATGCATGCGGGAACCACAGAAAGTTTAGAGGTAAGAAAAAAAAATGCTTTCACCCCTAAAAGAACACAGAATACTTGCAACAGAATTCATTGGTTTTTGTCCTGATTTTCTTCTAAATGAAGTTGGAATCGAAAATAAAATACTTTTTAGGTTTGCGAGACTTTCAAACCCAGTTTTCGAATTCCAAAACTCTATCAAATCAATAAACCATTTTTTTTATGGACTGTTAGTTCTGTATGTTCCGTATATGTGTAAATGACAAAATGAAAGTATAAACAGTTAGCTTTCGAGACCGCTTGTCAAGTTTAACTAACAGCTTAATTAAAGTTTGTGTTCATTGATATGCCGTTTGTGCTATATCACAAAACAAATAGGAAACGGTTTCATATGTTCTTTAACCATTTAACTCCCAAATATCTAAATTCAAGAAAAATCCCAAATTTTGTTTTGTAAACAAATGGTACCGTGCAAAAGTACTGCTGAAGAGGTTTCATTTGAATGGTCACACTATAGGATTTCGTCCACAGACTAAAAGTTAGGACTACACTTCTTTTACTCCATAATTGAATGCACTCGCTCATGGCTCGTGCATCCACTACTGAGTTGTTTGTTGTTTCGTCGCTCACATAAATTGTTACTTTCACTAAAACATTCAGACATACTGTATTTCATTCCTGCTGGTTTTAATGATAAACTACGAAAATTGGCTGGAAATTGGTGTCGCGTGATTTTGTGGCTTTATCTTACTTGTCAAGCCCTTTCGGAAACAAGGGGCCTTGCAGCGTTTAGCAAGTAGACGGCTCATTTGCGCTGAAGCGTTTATTCTGACTTAGATCGAACCTACCTCGATTATAATGTGCGCAATGCACCGCCTGATATGAACACTTTTCGTAGTGGAAAACGTTTCATTTCTTAATCAAACTCAGTCAATTTAACAGTCTTGTTATTAAATTCTGAGACTTTTAGTTTTAAAAGTCAGAGAACTGCATACATGTATGTATGTATCTTCCTTTTTTACTCTTTTGTAGAGGTAATGGACTTAGCGAATTAAATCTTTTTATCCACTGAACTGACCCATGTAAGTTGATTAAAACTTAAATGGCTACTGTGAAGCACGGCCAAAATTAATCGTGTTTAGAAAAAAATCTCCTTATATAGTTCAGTTTTGACATTTTCGTTAATTTTTTTATCATTTTCATGCAGCTTTTTTATTATTTTGAAATTGGTTATACTTACTCATATTCTTGTTAATTCACGTATTTCCAAAAAAAAAAAAAAAGTTTTGTTCTTCCTAACAATATTTGTATTTGTTTCATTTTTCACAAACGATAATTGTCCATGTTCCTTTAGACTGCTCCAGCCTCTCAGAGAGTAGATACCAGTTTAAACGCGAAGGACAGCAAACATGAACATAAATCACGCGGACTGGGAAGAAGAATCGGATTAATCGTAGTTTTCGCGCGCTCATTTTTATTCAGCTCTTACGAATTCTTTGCGAGAGTGGATCGAACAAGCTTACTTCTTAAAATCCCTGGGAGACCCTCTACAGAGCTATGTTTCGACAGCGGTAACATATGACTAAGATAATGACAACGTTTATAGCGCATGTGTCTCCAACGGTAGCAGAAACACAAGCAACAATGGATCGAGATTATGACCAAAACCCTAATAGATAGACGATGTAACGTTGCACCAATGGTGAAAGGCAAGCATGAAAAGCGCTTAACTAACTAGGGAAGAAGGATGACTCCACAGGTGCAGACTTTGAATTGACTTTGACTGCAGGCGACTTTGAACGGAAGTGATCTAAGAAAACAGCTAAAATCATAACACACATTATATCAAGAAGAAATATTCATCATACTAAACTTAACAGAGGATGGCAGAAGCACAAATCGTCTGATGGCTTGCTAAAAGCGAGCTATTTTCTCAACGAATAAATCACTTCTCGAACTTTTTAACCGAAGTTTGGCATGTGTAGCTAACAGCTAAACGCTTTAAAATCCTTAAGGTTACAGTGTACAATCGGGGGTGTCTCCAGTATAACAGCTCTAGCGTCTTAAGATTACACTTAATATACCTAAACCCATATATCAAATTAAAGCTTATAGAGCTGGCTATCTAAATATGGAAACCATTTGGTAATAAATGGAATTTTCGAATTTTTTACGACGTCTAAATTCGAACGTCTGAATCAGCTTTAAAACGCTATAACTCAAAGCGATTATTGTATTTTGCTAATTTGATTTGTTCTCGGGTTTTCGGACACGAAGCGCTAAAAAAACGTGTCGGCGATTTCCCATATTCAATTGCAGTGAAAAGTTACAGAATATTTTCGAAAAAGGGAGAAAAAAAATTGGAATGATCGCACGGAAATGGCTCTTGACGAAAAAGTTTTCGGAAATAAGAAATTCGCCGAAACGTAGCTAAACGTGTTTGTTGATTATATGTTAGCCTAACTTCTGTCCAAATTTGAGGAAAATCGAACAAATTCCCTTTGAGTTGTAGCTCTTTAAAGTGTCCCCAACAAGCGACAAATTAACTTTGAGAAAACAGCGCTTAAAAAAACATATCGCTTCATAAACAAACTACGCCCACAAAAGTTATACCGTCATTTCTCCGTCAATTTTCACTATTTTTCGATAATATTTTTTTGGATGAAAGTTCATTCTGTAAACATTATTTTGACGCCAAAAAAAAAAATTTCAATAAATTTTCGATCTGAAGGTACTCTGTAACGTTAATCAAAGATCTTAGTGAGTACATTAATTGGAGTGGGGTATTAATCGTTATTCTGTATCACCGATACAGATAGGGTGTGTTACCGCGAAACGTCTAGAATTTAGATTTTATTGTCTTTTTTATCAGTTTTCTACGTTCCGTGTATGTCGCTTTCACTTATTAATTAGTTGTCCTTGTTTGAAGTTTTCATTAGTTCTATTGTTTACTTTGTCTTCAGTGTTATCACGACGTCGTTAAGGTTACGTAATTTGTCAAGTTTTGCCGTGCATAAATTCAGTCATGAATGTCAGCGTTTTTATCAGAATTTTACAGAAGGTTTACCGTTTGCAGCGTATATTTTTTATATCGTTAAGTCAGGACACCGTTAGGTAATGTTTTGTAGTCGCATTCATACAATTGTAGGTTCCTACGTACGTTTCCTTTTGTATTTGCTTTGTTTTCTGTTTCCCGTACTTTCTTAACTGTGTATTTTTCGTTCACCTTGTACAGTACCGTCGTTGGAGTGCGGATTTATAATAAATAAGAGCACAAGACGCGTGACTTCGGTTACATAGTACTTAACGATCGACTTTGGTGGAAATTGGCTGCTTCGGTTGGCAACAGATCAAAGGAGTTTCAAGTTGGATTACTGAATTTATCATTCGCGATGTCTCTGGACGTGGAGAGTCGCAACTTGAGACGGACGATCATAGCCTACCGTGGACACATTACGCGGATTATCAATGAATTGGAACCGCTATTTCTGGAGCAAGTTGCTTCTGAGGAAGTCGTTGAGAGGCACGGTTCGCTGGTGAGCATATTTGAAAAACTTAAACGGGCTAGTGCACAGTGGTATCATTTGGTGGAACATCCAGAAGACAGAGAGCGTTTCTCTCATGAATATGCCAAGGACGTTAGTCGGATGCAAATGTTTGAAAACAAATACAAGGAATGGTTGAACAATGTTTACACGCCGATAGGACAAGGAGTTTATGGTCTAGGAATTGCGAACTTTTCTGGGGTCGATTTAAGTTCGAAAAGGCCTCTTGTACGATTAGAGGAGGAATTTCAGGGGACTCCGGCAACCGATTTTGCGATTACCGAGCCAGAGGGGCGTAGTAATGTGTTGAATATGGAAATATCTAATGTGATGGAAGATGCACGTGGCGGTGATAAGGCATCAAGTCAATTACGCCCAAGAGAAAAGAGTTCAGCTCGAGGGAGTCAATCATTAGCGCGGAATGTTGTTAAGTGTGCAATGGCTCAGCTTAAAGTGAAAAGGCTTCAAGCAGAACAGGAGATAAAGGAAAGTGAAATTGCGTTACGATTTCAAGAAGAGAATATGCGTTTGTCAGCCGAAAAGGAACGTTTAAACATTCGAAGCGAATTAATGTTAGCCAGGATTGACGCAGAACAGGCTGAGATTGAAGTTAAGCCGGGAGAGCAGATTGATTATGACTCAGTTTACTCCCCAAACGTATCTGTCAGAGGTCGTGAGAATGTAAAGAAATATTTAAAAGAATTGTCGTTTTCCGCCCCCCCAAGTCAACCGGAAGTTGAAGAATACGTTAAGCCGGAAACCAAAAGGAACATTTTTTCGGAAGTGGAAGCTGATGGACCGGAAGCAAAGAATTTTTTTCCGGAAATGGCATTGCTCTGGAAGTGAAGAGCTTAGCCAAAGGTGCCCCGAGCCAGAGGCGTCATTATGCGAAAGATGTTCTTTACGACGAAACAACGGACAAATTTCAAATGATTATGGAACAACAGCAAATGTCTATCGATAAGGTCGTTCTCGGGCTTGAGAAGTTGGACATGCCAAAGCGGGAATTTTTGTACTTTAATGGCAATCCTTCGCAGTACCCCAGGTTTATCAAGAATTTTGAGCTGAATGTAGAATCTGCGATAACGGATGATAACGTAAAGCTGTCTTATTTGATCCAGTACTGCACGGGTAAAGCCAAGGATGCAATTGAAAACTGTGTGATTCTTCCTGGGCCCGAGGGATACAAAGCTGCTCGTGAAATCCTCAGAACGAACTTTGGGCAGCGACACGTTATTATGCGATCGTTCATCGATAAAGTAGTCAAGGGACCATCGCTGAAGTCTTCAGATGGGGAGAAACTCTCTCAACTTGCACGTGACATGCGAATCTGTCAATTGAACTCTGCGGAATTGAACTATCAGGCTGATATAAACTCTTTGGACACTCTGAAGAAGATCGTTATGCGTCTTCCCGTACACATGCAGGCGAAATGGGCGGAGGAGTCAGGAAAGCTCTTGGAAACGGGTGTTGAACCTACCTTTTCTCATTTGACAGACTTTCTTCAAAAGAGGGCTCAGGTGGCAAACACTGAGTATGGGAAGTTAGTTGGGTCCAAGCTTGGAGAGTCAAGAGTGACAAGGAACCCTAGAAAAGTAGCAGATGATGGTACTGTGTTGGCTTTGTCTCATTTTAAAGACGATGACAGCAATCAAGCTAATACAGCTAACGGCAAACGCTGGAGACCGAAGTTGTCAACTGATGGCCAGGCCAAATGCAAGTTTTGTGACGGGAGACATGAGCTAGAAAGGTGCTTCAAGTTCCGTGACAAACATTATACTCAAAGGAAGGACTTTGTAAGGAAACAAAATCTGTGTGAAAATTGTTTGAAGCCTAATCATGTTGCTAGGCGATGCAGGAGCCTGGGAGCTTGTTTGTTGAGTGGCTGTGGAGAAAGGCATCACTCCCTGCTTCATCCACCTGGTTCGTTGAACGTTCCCATAGCTTTAAACGAGACTACAACAGTGCGTGGTGCTTCTAAAGATCTTAACACCGGGCCGGGAGTGACTCACGAAGCCCCTGCCGAAGCAAGACCGCATCACATCGAGGCCGGTGCAGATTGTGTGACAAATGCCAAGAAAACGAGAATTAGTTTGAGGATTGTGCCCGTACGAGTTTCTGCCAAGGGTGGACGAGAGGTGGAAACTTACGCCTTCCTTGATGATGGTTCCGACACTACCCTGTGTGCGCAACGTCTTTTGGATGAATTAGGAATCAGAGGTTCTCCAATGTCATTTTCTTTAACCACAGTCAATGCCGAAAGAACCAAACAGTCTGGAGAAGAAGTCAGTCTTACTGTGAGGGCTTTGTTGTCTGATGAATACATACAACTTGATCGTGTATGGACTGTCGACAAGTTGCCTATCTCGAAGGAAAGCATATCCAGTACGGAAGATATTCGTGATTGGCCGCATCTGCGGGGTATCAGTATACCGAAGCTTGATAAAGAGGTATCCATCTTAATAGGGAATGATGTTCCCGAGGCTCACTGGGTCTTTGAAGAGCGCCGTGGTCGTCGTAAACAGCCTTGTGCAGCGCGGACTCTGCCTGGTTGGACGCTTATTGGTCCAGTTGGTGGTACGAACAACCCCAAGGCCAACGTCAATTTCTTGAGTAGAAGTCAAGAAACGCTGTCAGTACAAATCGAGCGAATGTACAACGCGGAGTTCCGCGAGTCGTCTGTGTCATCTAAAGAAATGATGTCCATTGAAGATAGAAGAGCCCTGACGATTATGGAAAATACGGTTCAAATGGTCGACGGCCATTATCAGCTCTCCCTTCCTTGGAAGTACGACAACCCGTGTCTACCAAATAACAGACCTATGGCTGAAAGAAGACTCAATCTTCTCAAGAGACGTTTGGAAAAGGACAAAGATCTCCAGACAAAGTACAAGGACACTGTTGAAGATTACATTACGCAAGGCCATGCAAGGAGAATACCTAAAGATCATGTGCCAAGTCCTGTGTGGTATCTTCCTCACCATCCTGTAGTGCACTCACAGAAGCCTGGGAAGGTCAGAGTCGTATTTGATTGCGCAGCTGAGTTTCACAATACGTCAATCAACAGACAGCTTCTCCAAGGACCAGATTTAACCAACAATCTCGTCGGAGTACTACTTCGTTTCCGTCAAGAGCAGATAGCACTCATGGCCGATATAGAGAAGATGTTTCATCAAGTGAGAGTCTCTCCTCAAGACACTTGCGCTCTATCATTTCTTTGGTGGCCTGGGGGTGATCTGTCTAAGAAAGCAGAAGATCATCAGATGCTTGTGCATTTGTTTGGAGCTAAATCGTCTCCCAGCTGCGCAAATTTTGCACTAAGAAAAACTGCGGAGGACAATAAAAGGGACTTCGATGTAGAAACCATCGATACGGTCAATAGGAACTTTTACGTTGATGACTGTGTTAAATCGGTCGCCACAACAGAGGAAGCGGTACGATTGGTTGAACAACTGCCAGCACTGTTGAAAAGGGGAGGCTTCCGCTTAACGAAGTGGATCAGTAATCGTCGAGAGGTCTTGGCTTCAGTTGCTGAGAAAGATCTAGCACCATCAGTGAAGAGCCTTAACTTGGACTTAGAAGATTTACCGTTAGAACGCGCTCTTGGTATGCAATGGGACACGGAAGAAGACACCTTTGGATTTAGGACCATTCCGGATGTTACAGCCAACACCAGAAGAGGGATTCTATCTGTCATGTCTTCTCTGTACGACCCTCTTGGTTTAGCTGCTCCAGGGATACTTCCAGCTAAGCGACTACTTCAGAAGTTATGTAAAGAGGAGCTTGGTTGGGACGACATAATCGGAGAAGACGACCTGGTGCGGTGGCAAGAATGGACAAGGGACATCATTGGTCTTTCGGAAGTAACAACACCACGTTGCGTGAAACCAAGTGAGTTTGGCGAACTCAATTCCATCCAGCTTCATCATTTTTCAGATGCCTCGGAAGAAGGTTATGGGGCCGTGTCATACCTTCGCCTAACTGATGCTCTTGGCAGAGTCGCCTGTAGGATCCTACTGGGCAAAGCAAGAGTAGCTCCATTGAAGACTGTGACAATACCACGACTGGAGTTAGCTGCCGCCACAGTTGCTACCAAGCTTCACAAACAGATCAAGGAAGAACTCACCTTACCAATACACGAAGTCACATTTTGGACTGACTCTACTATTGTCTTGCAGTACATCAATAACAGTCACACCAGATTCCAGACTTTTGTTTCCAATCGACTGGCTACGATCCACGATATTTCAACCCCGTCTCAGTGGCGTCACGTTAGCTCTGAGCTGAACCCAGCAGATTATGCGTCCCGTGGTTTTAATTCCCACGAACGTACCAAACTAAAGATCTGGCTCGAAGGACCGAAGTTTTTGTTAGAAGATGAGAGCCAGTGGCCAACTCAGCCAACACAGTTACCTGAAATTGACGAAGATGACCAGAACGTCAAAAGGCTGAAGAAAGCCCAGACGCACGCTATTACACGAGATCAAGGATTTGACTCGTTGCTTCATCGCTACTCTTCGTGGTATGGCTTGAAAAAAGCACTAGCATGGCTGAGCCGCTTCAAGCATTATTTGCTGTATCGCACAGGCAAGATTGCAAAGGGAGACGTCAAAAGAGGAGAGCTAACCGTTCAAGAAGTTCAGAATGCTGAAGTGGGGATCATTAAATACCTGCAAAGCCTGTATTTCCCGAGGGAGCTGACTGCACTGATGGGTGAAGCTCAGCAACGCAGGAATATCTCCAGAACATCGGGGAAACGCCTGAGCGATGGTTCGTATGTCAGTCCACTGCGCAAACTCAATCCAATGATTGTTGATGGGTTGATTAGAGTTGGCGGTCGTCTTAACAATGCAGAAGATATCAGTTATGTCATGAAACATCCAATAGTTCTTCCAAGCAAGCATCACGTAACAGACCTGATTATTCGCCATTATCATCAGATAGGCCATGTAGGAGCAAGTCAAGTTCTGGCTGCTATAAGAAGGAACTTTTGGATTTTGAAAGGTGGCTCAGCCGTAAGACGAGTGGTCACCAAATGCATCAAGTGTAAAAGATGGAACACAAAGCCAGAATCACAAATCATGGCTCCGCTACCAGCAGTACGCGTTGCGCCAGGTGATGCGCCGTTCACCGCAGTCGGAATCGATTACTTTGGACCAATATCAGTCAAGTTGAAGGGAAGTCGAGTTAAACGATATGGATGTATTTTCACCTGCCTAACAATGCGAGCAGTGCACATTGAAGTCTCTCAAGATTTGTCAACTGATTCCTTTTTGCTGGCGTTTTCAAGATTTGTCAGCAGGCGCGGTGCGCCAATCGAAGTTTACAGCGATAATGGTTCCAATTTCAAGGGAGCGGAATGTGAAGTGAAGAGAGCGCTCGAGACGTGGAATCAGCCACGCATCACAGAGAGTCTACGCAAGCGCAGTATTCAATGGTACTTTAACCCCCCACAAGCAAGTCACCAAGGAGGAGTCTGGGAGAGGATGATTCGTTCTGCCCGCAAGATACTGCGCGTTCTCCTTGGAAGTCAGATAGTCAATGATGAGACCCTTCTCACTGTCATGGCCGAAGTGGAGAAAATCCTGAACGACCGCCCACTCACGAGAGTAAGTGAAGATCCAAAGGACTTGGAACCTTTAACGCCGAATCATCTTTTATTGTCTCACCGTAACCTATGTGTCGCACCGGGCGACTTCTCCACTGCATCCGCTGACAGGTACACAAGATGCTGGAGACAAGCACAATACCTGAGTAACATCTTTTGGAGAAGATGGGTAGACGAGTATTTGTCGTCTCTGCAAGAAAGACAGAAGTGGATCCGCCCGCGCCGGAATGTAGCTGTTGGAGATTTGGTTCTCATAGCTGATGAGCACAGTCCACGTGGTCAGTGGCCAATGGGCATTGTCGATGAAGTTATACTGGACCGCTATGGCGTAGTACGTCGAGCCACAGTTAGAACCACCAGAGCCATTTTAAAGCGGGATATTAGAAAGCTATGCCTTCTGGAAGCTGCCGGTACTTAAGCTTAGGCAAGGACAATGCAACTTCCCAGGACCGACAAATCACTATGAGTGTGTGGACCAAAGGAAACCGAGTTGCGGGAAAGAAGAATACGAGGACCTACACTGAACACTTTATGCAAAAACGCTAGGAACTGTGTCAATCAATTGAGATGTTAACTATAGACAATATTTCTAGGGTTATTTACCATAAGTTTAAGTGATTATATAAGTTTCGCTTAGTTTTGTTGAGAAAGGCAAGGCCTGTTAGCCCGAGTGCCTTTCGAGGCCGGTGTGTTACCGCGAAACGTCTAGAATTTAGATTTTATTGTCTTTTTTATCAGTTTTCTACATTCCGTGTATGTCGCTTTCACTTATTAATTAGTTGTCCTTGTTTGAAGTTTTCATTAGTTCTATTGTTTACTTTCTCTTCAGTGTTATCACGACGTCGTTAAGGTTACGTAATTTGTCAAGTTTTGCCGTGCATAAATTCAGTCCTGAATGTCAGCGTTTTTATCAGAATTTTACAGAAGGTTTACCGTTTGCAGCGTATATTTTTTATATCGTTAAGTCAGGACACCGTTAGGTAATGTTTTGTAGTCGCATTCATACAATTGTAGGTTTCTACGTACGTTTCCTTTTGTATTTGCTTTGTTTTCTGTTTCCCGTACTTTCTTAACTGTGTATTTTTCGTTCACCTTGTACAGTACCGTCGTTGGAGTGCGGATTTATAATAAATAAGAGCACAAGACGCGTGACTTCGGTTACAGGGTTTGAAACTCTACCGTTGTAACATGTTGCGATGACTTAAGATATGTTTTGAGGAATAAATGAAAGAAGAACAACCATAGTTTACGAGTCGTTGCTGTATACTAATTGATAAAGAAAACAAATCATAACCGTTTATTAATGGAGTCTTTTATAAGGTCTGAGCCAGATTAAAAGACGAAGATGTTACCGACATCAACTGCTAGCTCTTTCATTTTTTTTATAACATCCAGGAGAAAACAGCCGATGTAGGAAAGAAAGTTGGCAGCTTTTTGCTTTTGCATGATATCAGTTGCCGCGTCTTTTAAAAATCCCATTTATGCAAAATAATATAAAAAGCGAACCAAAGGGTAGCATAACAAATTAGAAGAGACAGTATAAGTTACATTTGTTATAACTGGTCAGGATTTTGTTAGGGAAAAATATCTTCGATCAGTTTGCTGCTAAACCGACTAATATTTTATTTTCTCTTTTTTTCCCGTCAATCGTGTTGGAACATACTAGGTTATTGTAAGTAACTATCTACTCCAATACAATCACCAATTAATTTATCGATCTTTAATACTCTTAGATTAGATCAAATGATTTTGAGGTGTCTGGTGGCAACTTTTCAGTATTGAATGATGTTGCTTAAATGTTCTCATTTCGCAAAAGCTATGTATATGAGTGAGTAAGATAACTTTTAATAACTTTCTTTAATTTATCAATAAATTTATTTTATTTATATATGGTAATACATAATTTCACTAAATTTTCTCCTATTTTACAGTTAATTACGCTAATCCTTGTATTTTGTTTTATTTTTATTTTTTATGTGAAACAAATCAGATGATGAGTGTCTTGTCACCGTCATTATATTTTTTTATCTGTTGCGACCGATTAAACGGCAATGTATCAACTTCTACAGTTCAACTAATAAAACATAGCCTTTCTAATAAATTGATTTTGTTTGTTTTCCTTCCGTGCATGTGGAATTTTGGGGGAAAATCAGATGGTAAGTGCATTTTTTCATTGTATTGACTACTGAACTACAAGGCAACTCCGTTTCCGATAGTGATTGTAAAACTTTTACTTACGACACTTGTTGATGTGTCCCCTTTCACTACACAGACGCTTACCTAAATTGTGGATAAACAAAAAAAATGAAAAGACTGTTCGGCTTACATGATCAGAAATAATCATTTAAGTTACTGTACGCTTCACTTTTCATGCGAATGTGTAATCATCTTAGCCGTGGGAAAAATCCAGTTATTTGCGTGGATATTGATACGTTTAGCGCCAAACAAACATTCAGCTTATTCAATATCGCAACTGTTTTTCTCATCTAATTATTGTCATTAAATAGTTAAAATGATTTCACAAAACCCGTGAAACAAACTGTGTCAGTCATT
This sequence comes from Cladopsammia gracilis, assembly GCA_022457155.1. NCBI lineage: Eukaryota > Metazoa > Cnidaria > Anthozoa > Scleractinia > Dendrophylliidae > Cladopsammia > Cladopsammia gracilis. The sequence continues at coordinate 35,162 of JAJGOT010000121.1, forward strand.
GCTAAATAGTCAAAAGAGAACAAAAGAAAGCAATGACATTAGTGTCTGCTTGCGTCTATTTAATGGTCTATTTTGTATTTCACGGGTAACATATCTGAAACCACTCTAAGGTTTTAAACTGAACTCTCAGAACTAACTTAATTTGTTGTCGTTTTCACACATGAACGTCTGGGGACAAACAAGGTTGTAAGTTGACTTTCACTTTCATTCAATACTCTTTATATACAGTGTCAAGTACATTAGACCCCTCTATCTCGAACTAATATATATATATAGATAGGCTTAGCCTAACAGCGTCGCACTTTGAACAGAAAGCCGAAGATAAGCTTAACGAAGGTGAAAGGTCGGAAGCAGAAGAATTAAGATTGACGACCGGGCTATTTTTCAATTTTAGCAATTCTCAAAAACAGTATTACGCGACCGTCTGCACAGTACATTTAGACCGTACAAAAGTTCACAAAAAAAAAATTATCCGTCTAGAATAACTAGTACGACTACTTTCCGAACAAAATACACTTGTAGCTTGTCAAAAATTGCCCGAGAAACTGATTTGGAGATCAAAATCGCGACGCGAGTAAATATAGAATTATAAAATGCAAGTCTTGTTTTGTTTACATAAAATCGCTTTTCAATCTATTTAATGAATGAACAAACACAAAAAAAATGGACAACACAATTTTCTTTCGAAAAATTTTATTCAAATCTCCATAAGTTTATGTTTAAAAGCAAAACGCGTACCATTTAAAACGCATTCGAGCTGTCTTCGATGAAATTCAAGAAATCGATACAACTGAATTTAAGCACGTTTTAAAAACAATTCACAAAGAAAAAGTCAATCACAGATTGATATCAACATAAATTCCCATCGAAAAATGTAATCTGTTTTACCTTTGAGTCCCTCGCTTGCTTGTTAATTCTTTAAATCTCCGCTTCTTAGCTTTGGTTCTGAAATCCGTAATAAAAACAAACATCTCCCCTCATTGAAAAACGTTATATATATAGATAGCCCAAGTCTAACAGCGTCGCACTTTGAACAAGCTTAACTAAGGTGAAACTTAACTAAGGTGAAAGGTTGGAAGCACAAGAATTAAGATTGACGAACGGGCTATTTTCAATTTTAGCAATTCTCAAAAACAGTATTACGCGACCGTCTGCACAGTACATTTTTATAGACCGTACAAAAGTTCACAAAAACAACTTTTCTCTTTCTAGAATAACTAGTACCACTAGTTTCCGAATAAAATACAGTTTTTGTTTGTCAAAAATTGCCCGAGAAACTGATTTGAAAATCAAAAATTGCAAAAATACACAAACATATTTGCATATGGGGATGCGAGTGAAGATAGAACTGTACTATAAAATCAAAGTCTTGTTTTGTTTACATAAAATCGCTTTTCAAACTATCTAATGAATGAACAAACACATAAAAATGGACAACACAATCTTCTTTCGAAAAAAAATATTCAAATCTCCATTAGTTTACGTTTAAAAGCAAAACGCGTACCATTAATTATAGCTCATCGAGTTCAAGCTTTCTTTGATGAAATTCAAGAAATCGATACAACTGAATTTAAGAACGTTTTAAAATCAATTCTCCAAAACTAACAATAACACCAATAAAAAGTCACACACAGATTGATATCAACATAAATTCTCATCGAAAACTGTAATCTTTTTTTACCTTTATGTCCCTCGCTTGCTTGGAAATTCAAATCTCCGCTTCTGGTTCTGAAATCCGTACAAAACAAACATCTCCCGCATTTGATAAAAACGTAATACATGAAGTTCCTCGAAGCAAGATTTTATCCATGAAAGCTCGTCTTTTTCCACTAAAGCGGCTTCTGAGTATCCCTTAATTAGTATCCTTGTCTTGAGTAGCAAACCGCGAAATATTCAGGGAAATAACGCCTTTAATTTAAACGGTTTTCTCCGCTTAGTAAATTCACAGCAAAACATCAAAGTGTTTTTCTAGCTGACGTGACATTCGGCCGTGTAACCGCGCGAAAAACGAAGCCTCGCTTTGGTTTCAACATGACGTCGTACGCGCATGTTTTGCGACGTCATACGCGCCCGCGAGCTAGTCCTGCGCAGTAGTCCGGTCCTGTGCGACATCGGACGGAGGGCACACGCGGACGGAGGGCACACGCGCGCCCGCGGAACATTCCGCTAGCCATGACCATGAAAAATGAAGGGAATAGGTTCTGGTTCTATGAGTATGGGGCTGCGCAACCAGGCCTTCGGCCTGGCAAGTGCTCCGCTATGAAGCTCCTCGAAGCAAGATTTTATCCCAGAAAGCTCTTCTTTTTCCACTAAAGCGGCTTCTGAGTATCCCTTAATTAGAATCTCTGTCTTGAGTAGCAAACCGCGAAAAAATGCAGTAAAATAACGACTTTACTTCTCCGCTAAACACAGCGAAAGATCTAAACCATAAAAGTTTGTACCGAGCGGACGGCTGTGTTGCCGCGCGAAAAACAAAGCCTCAAAGATCCCGGATATTGTGTGGCGTCATACGCGCATGTTTTGCGACGTCATACGCGCCCGAGAGCTAGCCCAACGCTTACGGCGGGCGGGAGCGGCGGCGGGCACACAACGCGCCCGCGAAACATTCCGCTAGCCATGACCATGAAAAATGACGGGCATAGGTTCTATGAATATGGAGCTTCGCAGCAGGCCTTCGGCCGCGAGTGCTCCGCTATTAAGTGAAACCACAGTTAACAAAGTGCAATGGTTATGAAACCTGAGAAATGTCTTTGTTCGATGTCTTTGTTATCGTTTTACGGCCTTGACCGTTCACAACGAAATAGATGTTGAACTTTTGTTCGAGCAACTGACCAATATAAATGTTGCTATTAAGTTATGCAGTCATAGCGTGTGATCAAAAAACAAAAGATGTGCACTGTCAAGTACGGTTAAACATAAATTGTAGCTCCTTTGTTATCGCTATTAAAGTCTGCAAGTTTTCATAACCAGTCCCTCGATTAACTATGGTGAAATAGAAAATTGCACGAAAAAGTGGAGGCTCACGAAACCGAGAGAATTGTAACATTTTGTAGCAAAATTGAATGCTGAAGTCACCAACCAATCGGTGTTCGCAATGTTTGCTCTATACAAAATATCGATCGGCTAACCATATACTTTTTATTGCTAAAATGTATTTCTTTGCTCTCATTTAGCGAACACGTTTCCCAACATAAGTTACTCTTGTAGACAATTCAAATAGGTTTTCACATCAAAGGAGATAGCGTGATAATTGTGCAACTTTGGTCGTGTTCTATTTTGATCTTACCGTTTCAACCTTAACCGATTTTAGTTGATTTGGTTGAGGTGTCCCAATAAAACATTTTTTTTTTGAGCGTTTTCGGTTCAAATGCGGTCATGGCTGGAAATAGTCATACGAGGCTCTATCAAGTAAACGCGGCTAAACAAGATGGTGGGAATTCGCGAAATAGCATTTATTCACTGTTTTATCAGAATTTTCATAAGACAAAATTACTTAATCATGTAAATTCGAAGATTTTTAAAGATATTATTTTGTATTTTACGTAGTTTATGCTATTTTGAATAAATAAACATGTATATATGTACACAACAGAAAGAAGATGAACATGAGAGGTAAGCGGCACTTTTCTTATTGAATGAGCGGGCACCTGCCCCTCGTATAACTGGATCATTTGAGGAAGTCATTTTCCTTTGACTGACCGAAATTTTCGTTTGATTACAAACCCTTTTTACTGGACTCTTGATTCTAGAGTATCTCCAAAATATTCTGGAGCTTCAAACAGGTAAAAATAGGAGAAGAAGGAAGATTCCTGAAAACTTCCATCGACTGAGAAAAAGCTATTGCTTCGTTTAGAGCTTCATGAAAACCAGATTACTTTCAGGTAGAAAACAAATTGAAATTCAAATTATCCAACATAAAGCCACGAGCTTACTGTTAAGTAAAAATAACGTTGTAAGGTATTATAAATTAAACCTCTTGCAGTTTAAAAATATTGTCTTTTGTTACTTCTATTAATGCTAAACGCTTTAATTTTGTTCTTGTTAACGTCTGAAAAATGTAATATTATAGCAGTTCGTGCACTTGGTATAACACAGTGAGATATAATTATTTGTTACTTTCGCGATGCCAGTCCAGTGCACCTTCAGTTGCCGAAGAACCGTTCCCTGATTTGTACCGTGACAAGAGTTAATGATCGTTTTTCTCTTGACCGTTATTAGTCGGACACCTCATGTTTATTCAATGTCTGAATATAGTTAAGTCAAACGAGAACTCCGCATTTTCATTGTTTTTTAGCGAGCAGAACAGAACAGCTTCACAGCAATAAATCCCACGAAAACGACAGTGCAGCGGTCGGTTCCAGTATTTTTCAACCGTTTCAACCAAGGTCATAGCCGATTGAAAACGATTTATTTATTTATTTATTTATTTATTATTTTTTTTTTATTTATTTAACTTCGCCAGACTTGGCAGGGACACCACAACAGCTTGCGCCAATTACTGTGGCCCCGTACGATGATCAACCAAACGAACCAAAAACCGGTTTTTTTTTAAAGAGAACACGACACTAAAAATAACCGAAAACGGTAGATTCCAATTGAACACGACCTTCGTTTTCTGTTATGATTAGATAACCACAGGAAAACCATCCTCTTTTTGACCTTTTTGAGTGGTGTGATGTACTTGGATCTTGGGACGAACTACAGGCTTATTATGGCGGCTGAGATTTGTCCCACTAGCGCAGATTTTTCCGAGCCATATTGATCTGTATCTGTATGGTTCAATAAAGTTTATATTAAACCTTAATTAATTATGTGTGGTAGTTTTTGTCATTCCGGGCTGTGTAAGGCGTCTTTCTGCAAGATCGCTCTACGGTCTCCGGCCGAAGAGAGAAGAATAGCACAAGGCAGGCAACATGGCCGGCCAACATGGCCAAGTTAAACTTATGAACAGACAGATTGCGGCTTCTGATCTGAGCTTCTGATATTTTGCCATGTCTTTACCGAGTATGGGTTTGATCCATGCAATTTCTACCGAGAGATGCTGAGTTGCTCTTTGTAGCTTCCTCGACATGATAAGCGATAAGCTCGAGGACCAAAGGAATTCAATATATGTTTAATATCAGCCAATCAGGACATCGTGGCTGTCAGCAGTTCAAAAGCCCGACCCTTCCCCGTAAGGATTTCTTTTTAACTTCTGCTCCTAACAAAACGTAAGTCACTTTTAACCAATTGTGTTTTGATCTGTTGATCGCGGGTCACTTTCAATTGCACTCACGTGCTTTCCTTCTCTTTTCAGCCGGACGCCGTAATAGTGACCTCTCAAAAAGATATTTTACACAGCCCGGACTCTCTATGAATCATCTTGATCTGTATGGTTCAATGAAGTTCCAATAGTGGATAATTGTTTTAAAAAAGGCACTAGTTGAACAAATTTTAACCGCAAAATTAAGCCTGTAGTTCGTCTCAAGATCAAAATAGTAATTAACACACCATTCAAACAGTGGGTGGTATGCCTGTAGGTTATCATATTTTACTGCTATCTATCTAGTTCAGGACTAGGTGGTGCCAAGTTACGCGTCACGCGTCACACTTTGTTCGAGATAGCTAAAGATTCCAGTCATACCCGGTTCAAGGTATCTAGTATAGTAAACTAAAGAACTAAGAACTAAGAAATAGTAAGCAAATCGAAATGAAAAGAGTTGCCAGGATTCGAAACAGCGGGGTCTTCTCAAGTAGATTAAGGCCTGGTTCTAAATCACTTGTGATTCTAAAGCACAATTCCCAAAAATCAAAGTTTGAGGCATCTAAGAGGAAAAGCAAATGATAAAATTAACCAAAATAGAAAAACTAGAAGGAATCTCAAATTACAGGATCACGTGACCGACCACGCCCTCTATTGTTTTAAAATTGCAACCAACGATTCCTTGGTGTTCATTGACTAGTGCTTGTCCTCCTCTAAACAAAATTTTGAACAGTAAAAAGACGTTAAATGGCCTAGTCTCATTCCGACCGGTTTTACAAGAACACTATTAGTGGCCATTGTTTGGATCTATATATGGAACGATTTTTGCTCTCTAACTACATGTAGTGGTAATTTCGAGTCAAAGAAAGTTTTGATAAAACAAGGCGTGAATGGGCACGTGGTGCAGTTATAAACAGTTTCCTACTAGAAATTTGAAGAATTCTTGTTTATAATTAGCGTTAAACTATTAGTCCTGGGATACCTTGAAAATACTCTACAATAGACCACTCCCCTTTATATAATTTGAAAATCTGTAAAGGAACCAGGCCTTAATCAACTTGAGTTTTACAGAAAATGTTTCGCTGTATGGAATACAAGTACATGTATATTGTATTAATCTTTGTGTTTGGGAGCAACGCCGGAGTAAAACAAACACGGGATGGTTAGAAAAGGAAAAAGGGTTTTGGTTGATATCTTCGAAAACTCTCCATGGGAAATCTCATATACCGTGGTGTGTGTAACCGCACCTAATGTCAAGCGTGTTTACGGCTTTTATTACTGCGCTTTTCAATAACATGCGGAATTTGAAATTTAAATTTGCACCAACGGTTGCGTTTTACACTGCCGTCAATCATCTTAGCTTACCTCTCAGGAAACAGATCTTCACTTCAATGAGTTCAAAAGGTCACGTCCGTGCATTATGATTGGTAGATTTCGATCCATTTTGTTTTTTTTCTTTTTTACATGGTCCGATAACCAAAACACTACAACAACAACATCAACCACAACGAATCTGAACAAACATAAAATAGCAAGGAAAAACCAGTACTCATAGATATACCATATGAAGTGCTTTACATTAGTTTCAGGTAACAAAATAATACCTTGTCGTTGCTGTCGAATTTTATTGCACAAAATATAAGCAGCACACAAGCATCAGGGTAAAATGACAATAAACATCACGGTCTACCCACCAAATGCTGGCAATATATTAAAAGACCGTCAGTGATCGTGATCTAAGAAGAATGTCGTAGTCAAACATTATCCTTTAAAGGGCTGTTGAAGAACTTTTCTATCCACAGTTACATTCTTCCATTCACATAACCATTATCAATCCAACGTTAATATATCCATTTACCCACCCACCCACCCACTTTCAGGGGAAAAGGATTACATTTCAAGACAGCCAGAGTTCAAGATAATTTGGGTCTACCGTAATCGCGTAATTTACCAAATATCAGCGAAGTTTCATCCACTCGACTGATTTGCGTAATATGTTGATATGATACGCTTATTAATTATTTACGAACTTTCCAAAAATCCTTAGCTCTTCTACTTCACAAAAGCTATTAAAGCTATTAGCATAAATATAAAAGTGTAGTGACAAGTATAGAAGCCATCTTTAATGTGTGGGAAAATTTGCATTTACAAAACATTCAGTAAATATCATCGTACTAGTTATTTACTTTCTCTTTTTTCCTTCTCTTTCATCTTTTTGGGACAAACCAGGCCGTAAGTGTGTCTTTACTTTTACTTTTATTACACCGATGACTTATATTTGCACAAACTTATTAACTCCTTTTCTTTCGCTTAAATAAAATGGTCCTTTCTAGCTAGTGGTCCTTTATAATTTCTTATATAGCTTCTTGGCGAAGATACTGCCTCCTGATCCGGTTAGTTTCTTATTAAAATCCCAGATAAAAAGTATCCTATTCGACGATCAAAAACTGTTTAAAGCTAACGAGCTTTCGCTTCCTTCGCGGAATCTGTTTTCAAGCGATAAATGGTGTTTTATTGTAGTCCAAGTCACGTGACAAGATGTCCCGATTGATCGCTGGGAGCACAAATCCTTTCTCTCCGTTTAGGGTTGGGACATCAATAATTGAAAAATTCAAATGGGGCGGTACGCAGCTCTTACAAGGTCTTCTCTAATTAGCTGAGAAAAAAATAGAACAAACAACACAACAATGGCTAACAATAGACAGTAGACCTAAAAACAATAGAGCTGCGCGGTATACAGGTCCAATGAAATTAGAGGTTCTAAAGAGCTGCGTGGCTACTGATTCAAATAGCTTGTGTGAGGTGTGAAAAGACAAACGACACAAGAACAGAATGAAATAAACTACGTGCACTTAAAAAAAAATATGTGTTATAAATAGTCCATGCGTATCTTTAAAACTTAACTGTCTTAAATAGTTTCGCAATTTGGGCTTTGAATTAGAAAATCTTTCTGGCTTTCACAAAGTTTTCTTTAAAGGCACTAAAATGATATGAAAAAAAAAAAAACATTCCAGGCTATTTTGTAAATGCTCCTCGTTGTGTGCCCCTGTATGCAGTATGTTTTTTTTTTCTCGTGCACTAACCATGCATCAGCAGCGTTCAAGCGTTTTTCAATTAAAGCCGTGGCGGTCGTGGAAACTGCTGCTTAGTAAATTCATGTAGTTCCTCTGCTAAACTTTCCCTAAAATTAGATTCGAGTTTTAACAAAGACATTTATCGTTGCTTTTTGCTGTGTAAAAGGATCTGAAGTAAAAGTTGAAAAAAAAAAATAAAACCTAAGGCGCCAGAGTTATGTGTTAAAACATATTTTCTGATAGGCTAACCAATTAAAATGAATGCGATATATAGAGGATATTACATGGCTGCGCGAAGATACGAAATTTCTCTTCGAGTGTTGAAAAATATTTCACGAGTGAGCGCAGCGAACGAGTGAAATATTTTTCAACACGAGAAGAGAAATTTCGTATCTTCAAGCGGCCATGTAATGTTCTGTTTATTATATAAACACCAATGAAATCAAACCATTTCACTTTAATATTTTTTTGAAGTCCTAAAGTAGAACAACGTGTCAATGGTGATCTTTTCACGTGTGAAGATAACATGTTATTCTCACGTGTGAAGATATGATGTTTACGCGCGAAAGCTCACCTGGTATTTCATTGGTGTTTATATAATAAAACAAGGTATAATTTAATTTCTAAAAGTAGACATTTGTTTCCCTCTAACATCCTTCTTTTCTTAGGGTTTATTCTATGCAAGCAATAGAAAACGTTCTATCCTTGTCTCCATATAGTTATGGTAACACTCGTGAAAGTTTATTGGGAGAAAACAGATATTTACCATACCTCTATGGAAACATGTAAATAGTGAGAAAGGACAGGGTGGGAATGAGTTGCAACTTATTGAGACGTAGTCCTTCCAGGTTCTTGCCCCTTGCCTTTGAAAAATCGATACAAAATATATATTTTGTTTATTCTTTCTTTAACAATTTGTTTTGTATGTTCCTATTGAATGCTCACAGAGAATTAAGTGTGTGCATGATCATAAAGGAAAAATTAAAAGTACTTAATGTCTTCACGGCATAGCTACTAACAATTGTTTTATCTGTTTTCCTTTCTTGTGAAATTCTTTGGAGAATCCAGACTGTAAGTTTTTATTATTATCATTTAATAAACACATCTCCCCTGTTCAACACATTTTTGTAAACTATGATTTACCTGTTTTGGGGCGAGGCGTCACTATGGCGAGTCAAAACACAAGATAACCGTAAACAGTGTTCTGTGCATATGGTATATGTCATACTAACCGTCTCTATAAAAAAATATATTTATATTTATACTAACCGTCTCTATAAAAAATATATATATTTATATTTATTTTCTTCCTTAATTGGTTGAAATGCAAATGTCTGGACTTCGTATTACGCATGGTCGTTCGCTAATACTAAAGTCCAACTTACGCTGCACCCAATGGCGAGTCCCGAAGGGCGTTACTAACCATGCATAATGCTTGTGGAAAAATATTTTGTCAATAGGTGTTTATTAGACATCGTCCAAGCAACTCTCTTTCCCTCCATATCGCGAGTCCTGGGCGGTCAGAAACCATCAGAGCAGGCTACATACGCAGGCTACGATTTTACAAACTGAGATTTAACCATTTTTTGTTCCCTCATGTGCAGATGGCGGATGGTCAGATTGGCAGTCCTGGGGAAGCTGCAGTGTGACATGTGGCGGTGGATCACAGACACGCAACCGCACCTGTACCAATCCTCCTCCTAGCATGGATGGCCGTTATTGCAGAGGAAGCCTTTCCCCACAGTCACGATTATGCAATGCAAACAGCTGCCCGAGTAAGGAGGCAATGCTTTTTTTTCCCAATGTTGAAAATTTAGACTGAGAGAATAAAAAAAAACATTTTTTTTTGAATATTCATACAGAAAAAAAGTCCACCGCATGAAATAATGCTAAACATATATACGTATTATTAGAATGGTGCCACTTTTAGAATAATCAGCTTTTACGCCCGATGTTTATTTATTTTTTTTTTGTCTCTATAAGTCCATGGTGGTTGGAGTGACTGGAACGAATGGAGCTTATGTACAAAGACAATCGGTGGCATACAAATCAGGACAAGAGAATGTGTGAATCCAAAACCAAGATACGGCGGGAAACCTTGCAGTGGAAACAGTGTATTTGCAAGGGAGTGTGGAAACACGTCAAGCTGCCATGAAGGTATATTTTCTGTTATGTCATCGTTCTACACATAGAATACTTTTAAAATCACTTAAAACACACATGCAACAAAAACATTTTTAATTGAGGAATGTTTAAAATATGAATTCAAAAAGATGGTCGTAAAGGTCAGCTGTAAACAAAGTTCGTTGTACTGATATGTATTCCATTGTATTTCTTTAATTAGCACTTCCAGTGCGCTTTCGTACAGATGAGATCCCATCCCTTGGAACTATAGAAATTTTCAAGAATAAAACCTGGGAGAAACTTTGCACGGCAAGTTGGGATGATGCTGAAGAGAATTTGACATGCAAGGCAATGGGATACTTTAACAATGGTCCTAATGAGAATAGCACTCGGCAGGACGGCAGAAATGGCTCAAAAACAACCGTCCACCTTAGCTGTAGATCAATGACTCATGACTGCGTCAATAACAGCAAAGATGATCTTCAGAAGTGTAACGGTATCTAGCATATCATGTTCTAATAATACGATGGACTTTTATGACGTATTTTTTGGTGTTGCTGAGGTTTTATCAACTACTGCTAGTTAGTTACTGTGTTGTGGTGTAGAAACTGACGGTATTGTTTTAATTGTCTTTGGCATCTTTTGTTTTTAATCCATGGTAAACGCAACATGACTATACAAAATGTGAGCTACGGATCGAAAATACTACCAAGAGCGAGATGCTATTGCTTTAACTTTATAACTTTGTAATTAGGTGGCCTCTTTTAGGCGATTTCCTATGAGACCTGATTTCAGCCACACTAGGATTCCTAACCCGCGTGATTAAGGCCCTTTGCATGACTTGATCAACTGCTTGGATACCACTTAGCAGCGGCTTGTGGGGATCCGGAGCTACCAAAGCGAACTAAAAAAAAATACCTGCGATCGTTCGCTTAAGTTGGACCCCGCAAGCCACAATGCCAGAACATTGTCTGTGCTGAAACCTTTAACTAACCTTTTCGAAATTACTGGGCGATCAAAGCATTTTAGACAAAATGAATGATGAACTTCTGACCGCCATGCTCGATCCTACTTGAAGCTCTGTTATGGAATACGACGCGTGGACAGCTTGCCTTCCAGTTGGCCGTTGCAAAGTGGTATCCAAACAAGTGATGAAGTCAATAGGTGACTAAATACTAATGTTTGTTAATTCCCGTATTTTAGTTCCTGTTCGCCTCAATGGGGCAAATATTGAGTACGGTGGAAGAGTAGAAGTTTTTTACCGCGGAAAGTGGGGTAAGATCTGTCGAAAGGAATGGGGTCTTGAAGATGTAAAAGTCGTTTGCAATCAACTGGGTTTTAAGGGCGCACTGGCTGAATTCATTGCTTCGGAAGTCAAGGAAGAGAACATTCCTTACTTGATGTCTAAAGTTTCTTGTAGTGGACATGAATCTGACCTGGCATCGTGCAAGCGCACTGATGGAGACTGTGACTGTCCAGATGATAAGGGAGCTCAGGCATTGTGTGAACCAAGTAAGTTTTCATGAGGCGAGTGGCTAAAAACTACGGTGGGATGATCAAGTGCCTTTGCCACGCATCGACTAGAAGTGTAGTTTATTATTTTCCACTAAATTAATAGCGAAAGTAAGAAAGGAATGACTAGAAAAAAAAAAAAAAAAAAACAGTTATTCCTCTCTGACTGCAAAAAGGCAGCAGAGAAAAGATTCCACTTGATTACGATAGCTTTAACATTGATATTTTAAACTTAAAATCCGACCAAAACATTTCAAACCTGTAGATGTACTTTCAAATGAGTATTGCAAGGGAAACAAAAAGTTGGCTTTATTTTGTGATTTTAATATTTTTATGCTATTTTCGCATTAACATTGCTATTACTAACAAAACCTAAGTAGTTATTTGTTGTTAGTTTACTTTCCAAAACAAATTGTGAAAACAACTATTGTCCTCGTATTGGTAGCGTGAAATTCATTTATTCTTCCTCGCTAATATCAATTAATCATTTGTATTGCTGTTGTTAACTTCTTTTAACACTCGGACGTACAAAGGGGGGGGGGGGGGGGGGGGTTGCCGCCCCCTTTAAGGTTTTTCTCAGATATTTTCAAGACCATTTACGATTAGCACATGCGGTTTTTAGTAGTTGTTCATTTATACCCAAGACACATTGTGGTAAAATTTGACGACAACCGGTTGCTATGGTAACGAGAAATGACGTCATAAGTAGCATGGTGTCAAGCCATTTATGAATAAAAATGCGTGTTTTCACCTTTTAAAAAACATACAAAATGCTAGCAAAAGCACCAAAATATTTAATTGTGTTATTTTGTAACTCTAGCAAAAAAAAAATATTTGCATTTTTCCGATAAATTTGAATTTTTAGTAAAATCCAAGATGGCAGCCATCTTGGCGGCAATTTTGGATAACGTAACGGACCCCCAGCAGCGATACAACGCATAATATTTACCTTATATTGTAGAGTTCATAACAGGCTATTTATTAGACGCAAAATATTTCCGAAATATTGCAACATCGCAAAAACCCAAGTGGGTGTTGCAACAACCCCCCTTGTACTACGGTGGAGGTATAAGTTTGGGTGTACGTCCGAGGGTTAATTTGTGGTATTGTTGATCAATGAGATTTTTGCCATTTTTTGCCTTTATAGGAAACCGTGAAGTGTTGGAAAAGAAGACTTTTGTATCGGATATTGGTAGTATTGAAACATTTCAATGTTCCCTACCAAACGATACTTCTATGACCAAATGGTATATCAAGGGCGCAAGTGCCTCCCTGTTTGGAGAAAGGAATAACGCGTCCCATGGCACACTAACCATAAGCAATGTCCAGCTTTCTGATGGAGGCACATATGAATGTCGTGGATTGAAATACACTCGGTTCTATACCATCTATGTGAACGGTAGGTTGTTTTTTTTTATGGCATGACTGTTGAAGTCTCATTTGCAAGTCAACATCATGCATCATAATCATCATCATTACCATCGTCATCATTGTCACCATCGTCATCATCGTAGGCATCATCAGCATCATCTCCATCACATCATCATGTGAGCATGAGCATCAGGGAGCATAGCCAAGTACCACTATTTTCAGATCATGAAAAAAAAACGTATACTACGAGTAACGTACGAGTAACACACGAATACACACGAGTACATACGAGTGCATACGAGCATATACGAGTACACACAAACAACTACGAGTACATACGAGAAACACATGTATACATACGAGTACATATGAGTACATACGAGTACGTACTAGTACATATGAGTACAAAATAGTACATACGGGTACATACGAGTACAAACTAGTGCATACGAGTACATACGAATACTTATCATATGACCCGTACGGCCCTGTGAACCTTTTCTTTGCAAAATCATTGATGAAAGTCCCGTATGAGAGCCGTACGCATTTGCGCGAGCCGGGCCGGAAAAAGGCGTATGGCCCTATTACAAAAGCGGACGGCCTCGCGCTTTAAAATTTTAAGTAATTTTGTCTCCAAATTGGTCACATGATAAAATACTTATTGACCAAGTTCGGTCGGGCCGGATGGGAAAATATTTGGCTCTCGGTGTTGGCGCACGGACCTCGCTGCGCTCGGTCCGTACGTCATGATCTCGAGCCAAATATTTCCCCACCCGGCCCTCCCACTTAGTCAAAAAGTACATAATACGGGTACATTCGAGTACATATGACTACACTCGGGTATATACTGGTACATATGGGTAGATGATATTACAAGCGAGTACATACGAGTACATATGGATACACACGTTTACATACGGGTACATACGAGTAACACACGAGTAATATACGAGTAACGCACCACTATCACACGGATACATACTTGCATGTTTACCTTATCCTGTAGAGCATATTACCGGCAGGCTTTCTATTGGAAATAAATGTTTTAGAATTATTGTAACACCGCAAAAACCCTTGTACCATTGTTGGGGGTATAAGTTTGCATGTGCGTCCGAGGGTGGGGAATAATCAAACGTTCTAAAATTTGAAAGACAGATCAGTTGTTTTAGATTTTCAGTTCCACGGCATAACGATTCGGTGACAGGAAAGCTAAACTGAATCATTTTAAGCTTTGAAAAAAAAAAACCTTCGCCTTCCCATCCAATTCCTGTTGCGGCCACGGATGTTATTAATAGGAAATAGGGTCAAGTGATTGTAGTTTTAGTCATGAACCTATTTTTATTACAGTGTATATTAAAAGATTATTGTCAACCACACCTTTGTTTTTATAAATGTGCTGGAATTTGTGGTAAAACAATGTATTACAAATGATTGAGATCATATAAAACTTCGCCAATACTTACTGCGAAGCGGTTGCCATGGAAATGTAATATAGCAGCATTAGGTCAAGTCATTTTTATTTTAAAAAAAATGCGACCAAAAGCAGCAAATGTTTAATTGTGATATACTTTTCAGAACTAGCAAAACAAATAGTTTCAATTTCGGCATGTTTTCGATAAATTTGAAATTTGAGTAAAATCCGCCATCTTGACCGCCTTTTTGGATGACGTAACAGATCACCAGCAGCGCCATAACCCGCAATATTTACCTTATCTTGAGAGCACATAACAGGCTATCTATTAAAGGCAACGTATGTTCGAAATATTTTAACACCACAAAACGCAAGGGGAGAGGCGGTTGCAACCACCTCCTACCCCATCCCCTTGTACCACGGTTGGAGTATAATTATTTTCCGTGTACGTTCGAGGGTAAATACATACTGTATATATGTGTATACTGTGCACACATAATGTAACATGCAAAGTAATGGGTATCAGCTTCCATCCCTTGTGTAGCGGCTTTCATGTACTTCATACCAACAGGGCGTTTTTAACTTCTCTGTCACTGCCACTTACAGTTTAGTTAAGTGGAATTTTAATACATATCTTGTATGACTGACAAACAGAATTTCATTTGATACACGGGAGACCATGGGATCCCTTGCAGTGGATATGGGACTACGCTGCTAATAGCACTAAGTGTCCTGTTATGTTTCTTACTCTAAAAAACAATTGCAACAAAGCAATTCAAAACAAAACGATCAAAACCGGGCCATTATGTAAAAAAAAAATAAATAAATAAATAAAATAAAAAAATAAAAAAAAAAAAACATCGGTCGGTCATTGCCCTTATCGACCTTATCTCTTAAATTCGTAGTTACCACACTTAAGTCTAGGTGCATTTCATTCAACAGCAATCTTTAAGGACACACCCATACGGCAAACTCTTATAAGTGGGACGTCAGCCATCTTAAAATGTAGTGCCGTGGGAACACCGATACCACAGTTTGACGAGTGGAAGAAGGATGGTAACAAAACTCTTGATGGAGGTAGATTCACACAGATGTCTAATGGGAACTTGCGTGTCTCTCCCGTTTGGCCGGAAGATCAGGGAACCTACACGTGTGCCATGAAACAGAATAAAGGAAAGGAAAGGATCACCACCAAATATCGAAACATTCACGTTTCTGTAGTAGGTAAGTAAAGAGCAGAGTAGAAGAGGTAGCTATATATATGTACTTAAAAACTTAACAATTTACAGTCCCTGTTCTAGGTCCTATGATTACTACCATTAGAACTACAGTGCACAAGGTACTGTGCTGGTGATAAATAAAGAAAGATGGGAAATGTTAAGCTCAGTAATGAAATGAGAAAGATGTGATGTTCAACATATCACGAGTGTGGGACAAAGAAACAAATCTGAGTCTCCGACAGGATGATGAACCAATGACCTTCCGTACACCGGCCGGATGCTCCAACCACTGAGATACGAGAAACTCGTGTAGTACATTCTTCTTATTCGATGTTTTGGGAGATAATACGCGCGGATATTTTACGAGTTGCGTAGTATTTTTCCGAGCCCCCCGGCTCGGAACAAAAACCGAATCTTTATTGGTAAACATTCTGCAGGTAACACAGCTTTTCGGGTCCGAAAAGTTTTCGGGACTTTCGAGAAACGCACGCCAGGACTAGGAGCCTGGGGTGCAAATTTACGCGTCACGCGGCAAACTTTGTCTGAGATAGCTAAAGATTAGTTATAACCGGTTCAAGGTATCTAGTATAGTAAACTAAGAAACTAAGAACTAAGAAATAGTAAGCAAATCCAAGAAAAAAGAGTTGCCAGGATTTGAGATAGCGGAGTCTACTACAGAAAATATTTCGCGATATGTGGCATACAAGTACATGTATATTGCCGGGCATTTCTGTTTGTGTTGGGGAGCAACGCCGGAGTGAAACAAACCCAGGTTGGTTAGAAAAAAGCAAAATGTTTTGGTGATACCTTCGAATGCTCTTGATTGCGGCTGCCTTAAAAAAAGTATTGTCAAGCGTGTTTACCCTTTTATTAACTTCAGATCAAATCCGGCCAGTAATTCCTCAAACATATGTACCCTATCCATTAGCTGCCGCGTCACAAATACCGAGAACCCCACCACAAAAAAAGCCACAACAACAACAAACGGATAATATCAAGGAGAAAAAAAAATAGGAAATTAACAGTACTGGTCATTACTTTAGCCTAGCTATCTTTAAAAATACCCTGTATTACTATCTTTGCTTATCGCACAAATTAAATATAAGCAGCACACAAGCATCAAGGTAAGATGATAGTAAACAGCATGGTCTATATACGTAGTTATACATTATGCTTAAAATGGCATTCGCTGTGTCAAATGAGTAGTTTCGTGGAATTTTGAGGCCCACGATCGATACTTCATGATTTTTGGCGAATCCCAGATCGGAACGCGAAGTGTCATGAAACGTGGCGTGTTGGAGAGTGTCATGTTACTGACACCTCAGTCGTGACGTGTCCGGCCGAATCATGGCCCGGGTTCGTCACCTGCGGCGCGTCAGGGAATGTCAGACTCTGGTACTTAACGGCACTTTTCACAAGTAAAATGTGAAACTAGCGGCGATATTCTAGGCTTAAATACATGTTCGTAACAACATTATATAATCCGGCTTAGAACGAATAAAGAAGGTGCGTAAGCTAAGGCGTGCAGAGGAATGATTATGACCACTGCAAATAAAGACCACTGCTATAACCGGAACATCGGCATTTCGAGTGTTTTCGAATTCTGTCCGGATTCAGGAATCTTTATATTCAGAAGTATGGCGTCATAGTATCTTTACGTATATTTACACTCCTTCACGCAACGCGTAAGGTTATATCTTTGGATCACGTAAAGGTGCACCAGCATTCTTAACACTCCTTTGGAATTACACATCGCGTACACACACGGCAAAACCTTCATTTACCAGTAATGGAACGGTGAATACTATACCAAGAAAATCCAGAATTAACCATTTACCCAATTCAATGAACGTTCCGTGAAGACAGGTTCGTATTACCCAATACGGGTTCGTATTACCCAATACGGGTTCGTATTACCCAATACGGGTTCGTATTACCCAATGCGGGTTCGTATTGGGTAATTTCAGGACCATGACACACGTTTTTTTGCGCAGTGATTGAATAACTTTTCTATCCACCCTTTCATGAACTTAGCCATTATCCATCAAACATCAATACATCCATCTACCCACCCACCAAACGGGCTATTTTTCAAGACAGCCAGGGTTCAAGATAATTCGGGTCTACTGTAGTTTGTCAAGTATCATCCAAGGTTATCCACTTGAGGGATTTGCGTAATATATTATTAATTATTTGTATTTCACAAAAGCTATTAAAGCTATTTGCATAAGCATAACTGAAGTGTAAAAACAAGTACGTGTAATATTACTAGTAACCATGATTTTTTTTTTATGCGAGAAAAAACGTGCATTCACAAAAACATCAGTGAATAGCATTGCACCCAGTTACTGACTTTCTCTTTTTCCCCTCTATTTCATCTTTTTGGGACAAACCAGGCGGTAAGTGTGTCTTCACTATAACTTTTAGTGCACCGATGACTTTTATTTGAACCAAGTCACTTTTGCGTCATAACTGCTTAACGCTCTTTCTTTCGAATTAATTAAATGGTCCTTTCTAGCTAATGGTTCTTTACAAATGCTCATATGACGTACTTATTCGAATAAGCGCCCTTGGCCCTTATTTCATTTTGGAGCCTTGAGGGTGGACGCTTATTCGGGGGTGGGCGCTTATTATGTTTTCAACATTTTCAGCTATTAAGGACATATTGTTCTTTCGCTTTAACCAAACAAAACAATCGCAAAAGCGAACCTGAAAAAAAGCATAAACAGTATAAACAGTTTGTTGAACTGAGCAACGGTCAGTCAGGTCTGCATTTCTCACTTGGAACAGAATAGACCAATTTCGATATATTAAAATTCATACTTGGCTCCGAGGATTAGGGGAATAAAACAAAAGAAATCACATCGAGGTTCAGGGATGAATAATTTATTTCTTTTGTTTCATTCCCCTGGACACTAATTTAATTTTTCGGCTTTCAGAGTAGGCGCTCATTTGAAGGTGGGCGCTCATTCGAAGGTGGGCGCTTATTCGAGGTGAGCGCTTATTCGAAGTTGGGCGCTATTTCGAATACAGCTATTTTAATTTTATTATTTAAAAATTCAAATAGCTGTGTGAGATGTAATATAGACAAGCGTCACCGAGAGCAGAATGAAATTTACTACGTACATCTTTAGAAATTAGGCCCAGTTCAAACGTCGAACTTCACATGTGCCGAACCTAATGCAAATTAGCAAGAACAATAGATTTTGCTCATTTGCATTAGGTTCGGCACATGTGAAGTTCGACGTTTGAACTGGGCCTTAAATAGTCCAGTTTCGCAATAGCGAAGCGCACAATTACTATTTATAGAAGTAAAACTCAGACAAACAAACCAAAAGTGACTCTCAGGGGATTCCTAATAACGAATTTCTATTGTCAGAAATGCAAGAATAAACAAGAATAAATTATAAACTCAGACAAACATGAGTGCTGACGTCATTTGTGCGCTTTGCTATTTAGGCTTTGAATTATAACATTTGTTTAAGTTTTACATTAGTTTATTTAAAAGACGCTAAAATGATATGGGAAAACAGTACAACGGCATTAATTCCAATCATATTTCATAGATGTTTCTCGTTGGGTGTCCCTGTGTGCAGTATGTTTTCCTCGTGTGCTATTGCACTATAACCATTGGCAGCTTTCGAGTGTTTTTCAATTCAAGCCGTGGCTCTCGTGGAAACTGCTGCTCAGTAAATTAATGTAGTTCCTCTACTATTCTCGAAAATTGGATTCCAATTTTGACAAAAAACATTCATCATTTCAGTTTGCTGTATAAAAGTATCTGAAGTAAAAGTTCATTTTTAGAAAGTTGAAAAACAGAAAGAAGACCTAGAATGTTGTGTTTTGTGTTTTGTGATTGACTAAGGTGCTAAATTGAATGTGTAATGAGAATGTGTATGTTCATACCTGAAAGCAAACATTTGTTTTCCTTTATTATCCTACTTTCCTCGGGTTTATTCTATACAATCAACAAAAAAAAAAAACGTTCTATCCGTGTCTCCATACTGTTATGTTAATACTCGTGAAAGTTTGGGTGAATAAAGATATTTCGCACAAACCTCCACTCGTCTGTGTTACAATAACTTTGTGGAAACAAGAAAATCGTTGTTATCTCAAGCGTAAACGAGATATAGTATACAGGTACAGGTATTAAAATTAGTCACTCCGTATCCCTCAGTTGTAAACGTTTTCTCCGGGGGAGGTGGGGGAGGTACTTCTTTATATCAGTTTTATAACGGCACCATATGATATGGTGCGAAATAGGGTAAGGGTTTCAAGAAGCGCGCTGCACACCCCACCCAAATTTTCGGGGAGCATTTCAACAAGCCATTTCAGCGACACGATTAAAAGACATTGACATCATTAGGGACTATGTTGACAGGTCTGAAATGACTCATGTGGGTTTCGGAGTGTTGTGTACTAGACCTTCAGAGTTTAGCTCTTACGTCTTTAGAATGTTTAGTTATGCTGTCATTTGTTTGCTAGCTCGAAAAAATAATAGGGCTGGAGTTTTTTTTGTTTTTATTGCAAGATAAGTAGTAGCCGCTTAAGTTTGGTTTCTTGCGGCGTCTAGAATTAACCTTACCTTGTTTCGTATTAACGAGATGGCTCTCAGAGCCCTTTCATTTATTTCCTGAAGATGGAAATGAATTGCAACTTATTGAGAAGAAGTCCTTTCAGGCTATTTTTGCGAAGAAAATATATAACAACTAATGGCGTGTATAAGAGAGAGAGATGATAGCGCGTGAAAAGCGTCGGGCGCCTAGGCAATGGATTCACATGCATTAGTATACCGGTGCTACATTAAATACTTTTTTAAGTCCGTAAAATAGCATGGTCCAAAAGCGTTAAGTGCGCAAATATATTCTACGTTGTCAGCTATCCAGTTTCTTGCTAGATTTCGCTTGACCACTGACCACATTTTTTTAATAATAATAATAATATTTTTGTCACCCGCCTCTGAACTCGTAACATTTTTTAAAGACTGTTTGTAGAAGTTTGAATTAAAAGCACATGAAATCTAAAGAGAACATAACATGAGCTTTGTAAAGATTTGTTTTCGAGGCTTAAGAACGAAATTTAAATGGAAAGAGATTTATGTAAAACGGCTAGCGCTAGAGACTTCGCACGTTTTGACGCCACTAACATTGACCCGTTGAGGGAAAAAAATCGTAGCTTTGGCAATATTCATCGTATAAAGCTGGTTTAACTATCTAAAGTTAGCTTAGCTTATTTGTTTTCTGATGCACCCGACTTAGATTCATAGATGAAATTTGCAGTTTAATAAAAGCTTCTTCTCGCCGTAGATCTTTCATTTTTTGAAACGCGAATAAAACAAATTTGTCAACACTTCACTACAGGACATCGTTATGTTAGCTTTAAATAGGTTATGATGGTAACATTATTGCGCCACAAAACCGACATCGCGCATTAAACACGGTTCGATATTTATTTTAGATTAAACGACTTCAGATAAACGTTAACTTGCCATTTTAATTCCATTTAGTTTGCAGTTTAAAAATAAGCGTATTCAGTTTACAAACTAGCAGTAATCACAGATTATGGAGACGCGTTCGAAGGAATTTCCGGCGGAAATGAGCCCCTGGAAAAAAAAAACAATAGGGGGCGGCCATTTGGAAGACGGCTACCAAAAAATGTCAAATTTTATTGCACATAAACCACAGGACAACTAACACGAAAAATTAGGATTGCGTTCTTCGAACGCGATAAGAAAACATCTTAGCGTGACATAAATATCTTGTCTGAAACGAGACAAACTCTGGCCGCACACCTATATAGCTTATATAAAGGAGTACCAAAGCTAATTTTAAAATTCAGTTTCTAACAAATGTACTTCTCTTTCCGTCCTCCAAAACCGATAATTTAAAAGCTCGATGAAACGAGAAATCAATCCAAGAACAGAAAGATGACTTCAACACGAAAGAGTGAAGATCAGTGACCGATACTAATATCACTGGAGTGACGCGTGATTGGCCGAATTTTTCCTTCAACCTCGCGACATCTGAATTTCTTTGGCACAGAAAACCGCCGCAAATAGGTATCGCAGCGCGCAATGCACATCGGTTGAGAGGAACCCTTTTAACAATATGTGTAAATTGTAGTGCTAAGTTCAACCCCTAAATTCTCTGATTCCTTGTTTGTATCACCAGTGCTACATGGCTCAACATTTATTTGTAGCCTTTTAACAATAGCCCGGAAGGGTACTCCCCGAACATTTTGGTGGGGGTGTGCGGCGCGCTTCTTATAACCCTTACCCTATTTCAGACCATATCCTTTGGTGCCGTAATATAGCATATATAAACAAGTACTCCCCCCACCACCCCGAAAAAAAAGGTTTCGGACTAAGGGACATGGAATGACTAATTTGCATATATGTAGCGTGTACTCTATTTCGTTCACGATTGCGCATTAACGAGATAAAAAGCAATGTCTTCGCGGCATAGCGCCTTTTGAACAGGTAAAATTTAATGCTGCTAACAAATGTTTTTATCTGTTTTTCTTTTCTTGTGAAAATCTTTGGATAATCCAGTGGGTAAGTTTTTTTTAAGTCACCAAGTCAAACACACAATATAAGGGTATTCGGTTCACTTCCGGCTCTTAGCAACAATGTAAACAATATCGTCAGCAAGCAACGTTTTGAAAGTGTAACATCACAATCCTAAATCCGTTGCCCTTTTGTTTTTAATCACGTAGCTTATTTGTCACGAAGGTAGCGCTGATTTCTTTGTGGTAGCATTCTTTATAAAACAACCAAAGTACAATGTGCTGTATTGCATGCGGACTGAGTGTAAGGTATCGAAAATCTTTAAGTTGAGACGTAAATACTCTTAAATGTATTAAAGTAAGTAAGTATCTTTAAAATGTGTTTAAGAACATTTAAGTTATCTTTAATTCATTTTTTCAACAACTTAAAGGCAACTTAAATTGTTCGTTACTTGCTTTAAGTGTTGTCAAGTAAAGGCTTATTTAAGTTATTTACGGTGCACTTAAAGATAGTCGAAACTGTTCTTTAAGTTTTCTTTAAGGAACCATTACTTGCACTTAAAATCGTTATTTCGTCCTTTGTTATCTTGTTTGTCCTCTCATGATCAGATGGCGGATGGTCAGATTGGAAAGCATTGACAACCTGCAGTGTGACATGTGGCGGTGGATCACAAACATTTCACCGCACCTGTACCAATCCTCCTCCTGGTATAGATGGCCGTTTTTGCCGAGGATTCCGTTTCCCAGGGACGCGAGTATGCAATACAAACAACTGCCCGAGTAAGAAGGAAATTCCTTTAATATTTAATTTTAAAGTGGTGAATGAACTTGTGTTATGTGATAGCCACGCCTTCTACAGCCTTTCACCTCCAAGAGTTCCAAATTTTTTAAATTGGGACTGATTAAAAAAAAGAACCATTTTCTAAACTATTCATAAAGAAAATAATGCTAATCATATACAGTATTATTGGAATGGTCATAATTTTGGAATAATCAGCCTTTGCGTAGCATGTTACTTTTTTTCTTGTCTTTATAAGTTCATGGTGGTTGGAGTGACTGGAGCGAATGGAGCCAGTGTACAAAGGCAATCGGTGGCATACAAGTCAGGACAAGAGAATGCGTAAATCCAAAACCAAGATATGGCGGTAAACCTTGCAGTGGAAACAGAGTAGTTGTGAGGGAATGTGGAAACACGTCAAGCTGCCATGAAGGTATACTTCCTATGACGCCTTTTGTAAAATTGTGAAACATTATTTGGAGATTCCACAAGCAAAAATAACTATCAGTGAAGGTAACTGAATTTCGCTATAAAACAATGACAATTCATTATGCTTAGATCATTTTACGATGATGAACAAATTAAAATAATGCAATACAATCATCTTTCTACACGTATACACATATACAAAAACATTTTTGATAGAGGAATGATTTAACCCTCGGACGTACAAGGGGGGGAGGGGGGTGGTTGCCACCCTCGCCCCTCTTAAGGTTTTTCTACAATATTTCCAAGACCATTTAAGATTAGCACATGCCGTTTTCAGTGGCTGTTCGTTTATCTTTAAGACACATTTTGGTAAAGTTTGGCGATAACCGGTCAACCCATTTTTAAATAAAAATGCGTGTTTTTCACCTTTTTTCAGTGAAAAAACGTATAAAATGCTACCAAAAGCATAAAAATGTTGAATTGTATGTTATTTGGAACTCTAGCAAACAATATTTGCAATTGCTGCATTTTTCCGATAAATTTGAATGTTTAGTAAAATCCAAGATAGCGGCCATCTTAGTGGCCATTTTGGATGACGTCACGGACCCCAAGCAGCGCCACAACCCATAATATTTACCTTATCTTGTAGAGCACACCGCGTGCTATCTATTGGATGTAAAATACTTCCGAAATATTTCAACATCGCAAAAACCCAAGGGGGGAGGGGTTGCAACGCCCCTCCCCCCCCCCCCTCCCCTTGTACCACGGTGGGGGTATAAGTTTGCGTGTACGTCCGAGGGTTAATTATTAATGAGCATTCGAAAAATCCTAAGCATTTGCAGTTCATATATACATACATAACTTTTACACTAAGATAAAGCTAATGAACAATATTGAATAAGATAAGTCTAAATTACTAATTGCATTATAATAAAAGTGATCAACAATACTAACAACAAGCATTCTAAAAGCATTCAAAAGCTTTTACTTTTTTACTTTCACAAAAGCTATTAAAGCTATTAGCATAAGCAGAAGTGTACAAAAGTAGTGTAATATTACTAGCAGCCATCTTTTATGTGAGCATCTTGGATTTACTAAAAATTTAAATGTATTGGGAAAATGCGGATATTGCAAATATTTTAGCTAGAGTTGTAAAATATGATACAGTTTGACATTTTGTTGCTTTTGGTATTATATGGTTTTTTTTTTCACCGAAAAAAGGAAAAAGTACTCATTTTTATTCAACCTCGTGCTGCTACTTATGATGTCATATCTCGTTACCATAACAACCTATTGTCGCCAAACTTTACTCCTCCCCCCCCCCCCCCCCCCTCCGCTTTGTTCGTTTGAGGGTCAAAAGATGGTCGAAAAGGTGAGCTGTAAACAAAGTTCGTTGTACTGATATGTTTTCCATTGTATTTCTTTTGATTAGATTTTCCAGTGCGCTTTCGTACAGCGGAGATCCCATCCCTTGGAACTATGGAAATTTTCAAGACAAAAACCTGGGAGAAACTTTGCACAGCAAGTTGGGATGATGCTGAAGAGAATTTGACATGCAGGGCAATGGGATACTTTAACAATGGTCCTAATGAGAATACCACTCGGCAGGATGGCGGAAATGGTTCAAACACAACCGAACACCTTAGCTGTAGATCAATGATTCATGATTGCGTCAATAACAGCAAAGATGATCTTCAGAAGTGTAAAGGTATCTTGCATAACATGATCTAATAATGCGATAAATGTTTGTGACGTTTTTTTTTTTTTTTTTTTGGTGTTGTTGACATTTTATCAATCATTGCTGTAGTTAGTTGCTGTGTTCTGGTGTAGCTATTGACGGTATTGTTTTATATTTAATTCTCTTTGGTTACCGCAATATTAATTTTTACTACAAAATGCGAACTGTCACATTTTGTGAGTCATGGGTCGAAAAGATTAGCAAAAGCAAGATGCTATTGATTTAATTTTGGAACTTATTAATTAGGGAGCCTCTTTCAGTCGATTTGCTACGGTATCTGATTTCTTTCACCAGGATTTTTAACCCGCGTGATTAAGGCCCTTTGCATGACTTGATCACGTGCTTGGATATCAATTAGCAATGGCCGGCAGGATGGCATGGCGGTCTTAACCCTCAGACGAACAAATGTTTTCTCGGATTGTTTCAAGAGCATTTATTATTGGCACATGCCGTATTCAGTAGCTGTTCTTTTATCCTTTTGACACATTTTCGTAAAGTTTGAAAAAAAAAAAAAAACATAACAAATGCTACCAAAAGCAGCAAAATGTTGAATTGTGTCATATTTTGCAACTCTAGCAAAAAATATTTGCAATATCCGCATTTTGCCGATAAAGGTAAATTTTACGTAAAATCCAAGTTTGCGGCCATATTGCATGTCGGCCATTTTGGATGACGTCGCGGACGCCAGCAGCTAGCGCTACAACCTATATAGTATAGGACCCAGTAGCCTTTTAGACAAAATATTGAACTCATGGCCGCCATGTTCGATCCAACTTGAAGCTCTGTTATGCAAAACGAAGCGTGAATGACGTCACTTTCACAAATTTAATGGCGGAAGTGCAAATGCTTAAGGTAAGGACGGAAAAACCGTTCCCCCTTGATCGAATTGAAAAACCCCTACGGAAGCTTGTAAATGCCATCCGAAAGGCGTAAGGTTATAAATTTCCAAAAATGTCATTGATCAAAGCCTGTAGCACTCTAAAGCGCTTAACAATCAAAATTAAAAACTTCGATTACATCACTCGGGAACACATAACGACGTATGCATTGAAGGGAATCAAAGAAGTTGACGATTATTAGCATATGGTGCGGTTCTATATCGATATAAGTGGAATGTATTTTCTCTTTTTTTCTGTAATGCGTTTCATCCCGTTATTAATTTGAATTTTTTTTCATTAACGTATAGAAAATGTGTGGCAAACGCGTGAACGCCCACGCGTTTGATGTTCATTGTTCAGTTGTATAAACTTTCGTGTCAGTTTATATTACGCAAGCCGCATGGAAAAAAAAATTGCAAAATGCCACGGTAAATACGGCAATTGTAAACAAAGTAGAGGCGTGTTTTTAGCAAAAATTTCTCATTCCGTGGAATAGGGTCACTTGTCTTGGATGTTTCACAAGTCGGATGTCGAATTTTCACAAGTCGGATGTCGGATTTCACAAGTCGGATTATCAACAAGTCGGATGTAAGATTTTCAGCAAGTCAGATGTCGGATTTCACAAGTCGGATGTCGGATTCTCAATGTGTTATATGTCCATACATATAACACTAGATATGCTGCAAGAGGTAACTTCTATAAAGCACGCTTCGGGACTAATATCGGAAAAAAAAAAAAAAAAAAAAAAAAAAAAAACATCATCAGCTTTAGCAGTTGACTCTTGGGAAAAATTACCAAAAGACATCAAAGATCTTAGTCATTTTGATTTCAAAAAAAAAAAAAAGTTAAACGCTATTTATTGTCGAAAAAAATATAATGTCCAACCCCAGTCGTCTTCTAATTTTCGCTATTTTTTGCTATTTTTAATTTTTGCTATTTGTGTGCAGTGTGTGTGTTTATGTGTTTGTAATAGATGTCTACATGTGAATTGATACTTTACAAGACTAGTGTCTAACTAGAAAACTGTATGGTTAACTTAGACGCTAGGCATTTCCTCAAATGTTATTTATATTTAGTTATTCGTCCTATTGTTTTAGTAATTTTAGTTTAGCTAGATATATATTTTCTTGTAACAAAAATGTCATGGAAACGTGAAAAATAAAGTATTGTATTATATTATTGTATTGTATCAACAAGTCGGATGTAAGATTTTCAACAAGTCGGATGTCGGATTCTCAGCAAGTCGAATGTCAGATTTTCAACAAGTCGGATGTCGGATTTTCAACAAGTCGGATGTCGGATGGCACCTACAAGCTTCCGTAAAAAACGGTTTGGATAGATTAGATCAGGTAAAGGTAAAGTCGCACGAAGCAACTAGGAGTATTACTACTCCCCCCTGGATGGGATGCTAGTCTATCGCAGGGTTACCCCCAGCATTTTGTCGCCGGTACCCATTTATACACCAGGGTGGAGAGAGACAATGTGGAGTAAAGTTTCTTGTCTGAGGAAACAACACGACGGCGGAGACCAGGCCTGGAACCACCAGCCTTCAGGTTGAATGTCCGACGCGCTTACCAGACTACACCACCCTGCCTCCATAGGTTACTAAGTATATTATTTATCCCTTCCGAAAAATGCAGGAAAATGAAATTTAAAAATTTGATCGAACTGGCACTTTAAGCAAAGCCTACTCCAATATTTTGTTTTAAAAACATAACTAGATACACTTTATTAAATATCAATGTTTGTTAATTCCCGTATTTTAGTTCCTGTTCGCCTCAATGGTGCAAATATCGAGTACGGCGGAAGAGTAGAAGTGTTTTACCGCGGAAAGTGGGGTAAGATCTGTCGAAAGGAATGGGGTCTTGACGATGTAAAGGTCGTTTGCAATCAACTGGGCTTCAAAGGCGCACTGGCTGAATTCATTGCATCGGAAGTAAAGGAAGAAAATATTCCTTACTTGATGTCTAAAGTTTCTTGCAGTGGACATGAATCTGACTTGGCATCTTGCAAGCGCACTGATGGAGACTATGATTGTCCAGATGACAAGGGAGCTCAGGCGTTGTGTGAACCAAGTAAGTTTTCATGAGACGAGTGGCTCAAAACTGCGGTGAAATGACCAAGTGCCTTTGCCACGCATCGACTAATTAAGTATAATTTATTATTTTCCACTAAGTGAATAGCAAAAGTAATAAAGGAATGTCGAGAGGAACCAGTTATTCTTCTCTGACTGCAAAATGACAGCAGAGAAAAGACTCCACTTGATTGTAATAGCTTAAACATTGATATTTGTGAACTGAAAACCTACCAAAACATTTCAAACCTGTTGCTATCCTTTCAAATGAATATTGAAAGGAGAACAAATAGTTGGCTTAATTATTATTATTTTTTGTGATATTAATATATATATATATATATATATATATATATATATATATATATATATATATATATATATATATATATATATATATATATTTGCTATTTTTACATGAACACATTCATTTGCTGCTACTAACAAAACCTAAGCAGTTATATTTGTTGTTGGTGTACTCTAAAACAAATTGGAAAAACAGTTATGATATACTCGTATTGTTGTCATGAAATCCATTTATTCTGCCCCGCTAATATCAATGTATCATTTGTATTGTTGTTGTTAACTTGTTTTATAATGAGGCACTGATTTAAAAGAAGCTTATTGAATATAAGTGGCTAACACTATGTTACAGAAACAGCAGCTGCCATGGTCAATAGTTTAATTTCGTTATGCTTAATTTGTGGTATTGTTGATCAATGAGATTTTTGCCCTTTTTTGCCTTTATAGGAAACCGTGAAGTGTTGGAAAAGAAGACTTTTGTATCGGATATTGGTAACATTGAAACATTTCAATGTTCCCTACCAAACGATACTTCTATGACCAAATGGTATGTCAAGGGCGCAAGTGCCTCCTTGTCTGGAGGAAGGATTACGGCGACCGGTGGCAAACTAACCATAAGCAATGTCCAGCTGTCTGATGGAGGCACATATGAATGTCGTGGATTAAAATACACTCGGTTCTATACCATCTATGTGAATGGTAGGTTGTTTTTTTATAGCATGATTGTTCAAGTCTCATTTGTAAGTCAACATCATGCATCATAATTATCATCATTACCATCGTCATCATTGTCACCATCGTCATCATCGTAGTCATCATCAGCATCATCTCCATCACACCATAATGTGTCAGTGGGAGCATAGCCAAGTACCACTATTTTCAGATCATGAAAAAAAACACGTATACTACGAGTAACGTACGAGTAACACACGAGTACATACGGATGCATACGAGTACATACTGGTGCATTCGAGTACATACGGGTACAATCGAGTACATATGACTACATTCGGGTATATACGGGTACATGCGGGTACATGCGAGTACATACGAGTACATACCAGTACAGTGCATCTGGATACATGCGTTTACATACAGGTATACGAGTAACATACTGTACAAGTAATGCACCACTATCATACTGATACATACTTGCATGTTTACCTTATATTGTAGAGCACATTACAGGCTTTCTGTTGGAGGTAAATGTTTTCGAATTATTGTAACACCGCAAAAACCCTTGTATTATGGTCGTGGGTACAAGTTTGCGTCCGAGTGTTACAAGAATAATCAATTAAGCAACAATGCGTGTAAGAACTAGGCAATTCTCTATTGTTCTGCGGCATTACGCTTTCCCCACATACGATTATTTAGATTTTCTTAATTAGAATGCATCAACCTATGGACAACACGTTTTTGAAATAAAATGTACTGAAACTTTATTTTAAAGCGATATTTCTTTTGTGTTACAAGATTTTATCCAATCATGAGACTCCAAAACAATGGCCAAGAAATGCTTCTAATTTTCCTTGTTTCCCACATAGAAATTTTGCTGCATTAAAACTCAGAATAGTTTTCACTAAAAGGGAATCAATAAGTAAACTAGAGAGAAATAAATGCGCTACCCGATGAAGTGATAGCAGATTTTTATGTTTTAGCCAATGAGGTGGACCGTTTCAACAATAACACAATTAAGAGCGGATGTCTGTAAATATCGAGAATCCGACGACAGAGGCAAAATTTCGAATTTCTTTTTATTTTACCAAAAGAACCTATTTAGTGACCTATTTTCGAAAATGGGTTTAAAAGGTTCGATTTCATTTTACTTTTTTCAAAATTTCCATAAGTCGAAAATTAGCCTTTGGAGTCCGCGGGTGCTTTCATGGACCATTGAATTTTAGCCATTTTGGACCATTTTCAACACGCTCCTGTTATCGTAACATTCGGTGTCCTACAATGCCTTTTACATACTGAATAAAACATCTTTTTAGCTTTCTTTTGCAATAAAATTTTGTCGGAAATGCTAAGTTTAAAAGTCATTTTGGTTTTGTACAAAACACCTATCTTCGCCATGTAAAAAAAAAGGCAAATTTAAGTAAACTTCGAATTAGTAAAATGCGGTCTGTTACATGAGTTTTAAGCAAAAAAACAACATTACATTATAGCTGAATCTGTCTTTTATTTATTCTGAAATTATTTTTGGCGGCCCGTGAATACAGCGCTATTGAGAGATTTATCCGTGAAGGCTATTTTTAGCTTGATACCAACTTCGAGTCGATTTAATTGAATTTTAAGCGCTGAATGACGGCGAGCTTAAGAACGAAACAGCGAAATTGGTCCTTAAACAGGTCTTTAAAGCTTTGAAAACAACATTTACATGTTTTAAGCTATAATATTTAAATGATTTTTATCTAGGACGAAGTTCACGGCGTTAAAATATAAGCTATAATCATATGTATCATTGATCGACTTTGTTGCCGACGTATCAAAATACGGCATAATTAAGTCTTTGCCGGAACGGCTCAAGGAATGTTAAAGTTAGCTTGTCTCGCCTTTTCCTTATTGTAAGCAGCAGAAAAACAAGGAGTCTTACATAGATATCTAACAAAAACCATGGCTTGCTTGACTTTACAGCATTTGATATTCGCAAAATGTTGTTACAGACGTTTCCGCATTTTATAATATTTACACACAGTGTACTCACATAAAAATATCCGATGACTTCCAATCCAAATGTCGCAGACATAAATGTACGAGAAAACATTAAGGACAGAAAAATATAGTCACATCTTGCCGTCTATTTAGTTGTATTAAGCGATACAAAAGGAACCATCACTCGCAAATAACAAGAGGTCAGTGAAAGGTCATAAAATAATTGGTTGCGTGACCTAGTCACGTTCACTTGCACGCCCAGTGGACCGGGGAGAGATTATTTATTAAACGAAAAAAGCTAATGATGCGGGCCGCAGGAAGGCTTAATTGCATTTGACTCCCATAACCCCTGAATCAAACTGAAAGAACTGATTCAATACTTCAAACTTGTCATTTTTCCCGTGGGTACCCCTGTCCGTCGCTACCATTGCCATGCTAGATGCGTACTTTCTAACAGCATACCATAAAATACCGATTATACCTAGGGGGTTTTCAGTTAGCTTTCAGGGGGGAGGGTGTATTATATCCGGGGGTGCTTATAAACAGCATAAAAAACCGTTTCAGAATGAGATAATATGAAATAAGCTGAGACTAACACACAGCATTATCAGACTTATCAAAATACGTTTTTTCACTTCATTTCAACATTGCTCTGCACTATAGACCAATATCACGCTAGCATGGCATGAAAATATATTTAATTTAATGAGAAAAAGAGTCCAGTATCATATTCAGCACATCAAAATTAGTAAAACCGTAAAGTTTCGTAAAGATTGCTCGTACACTGACGGAGATATGAGCTTTTGAAACTTAGTACTCTGGCCTAATTTGTACAAAGAAATGTATGGGAAAAACACGAAAACGAGGCTGGAATCTATAACCGGCATTTCACGTTATTCAAGTGAGGCAGTGGAAGGCTTTTCGGGGTGGATTTTTTTTGAGATTGAAAGGGGGAAAGAATCGAAAAGAAGGCACATTCAAAAACTTGCGAAGAAAAAGAGATGCCCGCTCTCCCACCAGGGGCGTAGCCAGGACTTTTTCAGAGGTACGCACAATCGATTTTCAAACACTCCCCCTACCTTTTCCCTCCACCCTCAAGTCCCAAATCTTTCTTTTTTTTTTCGACTTTTTCAGGTTCGCACATGCGTACGTACAGGTAGGTCAGGTAGCTACGCCCCTGACCACGTAACTGAGCTTTCAATAATAATTTAAATCCCAGCCTGAAATGGTCTGAAATCATCGAGCAACCACAAATAAGTGTGAAACCGGAAATAAGTGTGCAACCGACCCACTCAGAAAGCTACTGATGAAACCTTTCAAGATTCTTCTGACAGTGGAGGTATAAAATTAATTCCAGTCAATCAGGTTGCTTTAGTATTGACGGAATTCAATCAGTTGGAGTACTATGGCTTGAGTGAAATAAAATCAGTCAAGGTAATCGGTTCCTGAATCAGTGAAAGGACACGACCACGTTATCTTCAGAAAATGTTTGAAATTGCGACGTTAGTATTAAGAGAAGTTTTACCAGAAAAATGCCCCTGATTTGTAGAAGGCGCTGGAATCACCAAATACTGTGAGCTGGATGCCCGACGTTAGCCAAACTATCAGGCATGGCAGGGAATTAGGCCTTAAATTTGGCAGTAACAGTTCCAGAATTGAGGAGGAAGCGCCTTACACTGCCTTTCTTGAATACCGTGAAATGCCGGTTATAATCTCCCCTCCCCCACCCCTCCCCACACTTGTAGGTCCATCCGCCTGCAAACAATGATAATATTCCGGTTATAAGCCCCCTCTGGATATTAGTCCGCCTCTTCTTTTCTTTAATTTATTTCCTTGATGTAACCATTTTAACAGAACACTGTACCATTTCAAATAAAAAGTTAGGAACGTATACGGTTTGTATAGTGCAGAGCAATGTTGAAGTGAAGGGAAAAACGTATTTTGATAAGTCTGATAATGCTGTGTGTTAGTCTCAGCTTATTTCATATTATCTCATTCTGAAACGGGTTTTTTATGCCGCTTATAAGTTCCCCGGATATAATACACCCTCCCCCCTTCAAAGCTAACTGAAAACCCCTTAGCTGTAACCGGTATTTTACGGTATGCTGTTAGAAAGTACGCATCTAGCATGGCAATGGTAGCGACGGACAGGGGTACCCACGGGAAAAATGACAAGTTTGAAGCATTGAATCAGTTCTTTCAGTTTGATTCAGGGGTTGTGGAAGTCAAATGCAATTAAGCCTTCCTGCGGCCCGCATCATTAGTTTTTTTCGTTTAATAAATAATCTCTCCCCGGTCCACTGGGCGTGCAAGTGAACGTGACTAGGTCACGCAACCAATTATTTTATGACCTTTCACTGACCTCTTGTTATTTGCGAGTGATGGTTCCTTTTGTATCGCTTAATACAACTAAATAGACGGCAAGATGCGACTATATTTTTCTGTCTTTAATGTTTAATAGTACATTTATGTCTGCGACATTTGGATTGGAAGTCATCGGATATTTTTATTTGAGTACACTGTGTGTAAATATTAAATGCGGAAACTTTGCGAATATCAAATGCTGTAAAGTCAAGCAAGCCATGGTTTTTGTCAGATATCTATGTAAGACTCCTTGTATTTCTGCTGCTTACAACAAGGAAAAGGCGAGACAAGCTAACTTTAACCCTATTCAGACCGGGCTTTTCTGGATCTTCTGAGGCCGGGGGGGGGGGCGGATTCCGCCCCCCCTTCGTAACTTCTACAGGAAAGTAGGTATGGACACCAAATTTTCAGGAGACATTGTATGTCCGAAATTCTATCGATCCACATAATTATGTTGTCATGACAACTTCTATGACGTCATAATTACGTCATATATTGACAGTTCATTCACAGAAAGTGTTTGCCGTACCTATCTCTAAATTGTTTTGAATAATGACAATAATGTTTTTTCTGATGATGTTGGAAAACATTTTTAATGTATATATTGGTACTTGTAACTTGTAGCAACATGATGACGTCATCATGACGTCATAAAAATATATTTGTTTTGATGTTTTAATTTTTGTAATTAAACCACAATCTAAGGGAAGTATAAATTTTTCTTACTCTGTAATTGTTTAAACATTTGTATAACAACAACTTTTTATGTTACCATGACAGTTAATGTGACGTCATCATGACGTCATTATGACGTCAGATGTGCAAGAAAACGTCCAAAAGGCGAGAAAATGTCACCTTAAAATACTTAGAATGTATTTATTCTAAAAAAATACCTAAAAAATAAATGAAGCTAAAATAACAGAAAATAAAGAAAAAACAACATTAAAAAAAAAAAAGAAAATAAATTTCGAATATTTTTTGGAGCCGCCATCTTGGATCCGCCATCTTGGATCCGCCATCTTGGATTTGGAATAT
Organism: Cladopsammia gracilis; assembly: GCA_022457155.1. Lineage (NCBI taxonomy): Eukaryota > Metazoa > Cnidaria > Anthozoa > Scleractinia > Dendrophylliidae > Cladopsammia > Cladopsammia gracilis. The sequence goes on from JAJGOT010000121.1 coordinate 69,871, forward strand.
CGTATCCTGAGCACGGAATATGCGCTAAAATTACCCAAAATCACTCAAAATTAAAAGATTAACATTTAAGTCAAGCAAAGAGTAAAAAACAAAAATAAAAAATATGCGATAAAAGGTAGAAAAAAGTGAAATTTGAAAGTACTACAAAAAAGCCTCTTTAACTACGGTTACCATGGAAACGCCTCCTTACATTTTAATTTTGGATCAAGGACGACAACAATGCATCGTTTGGTGTTTAAATCCATAATAAAGATCAGTGTAAAACAGAATGACATAAAATAAACAGAGGAAATACTTATCTCTCAAAATGAGCAAAAAGCATCCGTCAAAATGTGGTTGCCACGGCAACGTCAAATTTTCTTTGACAACATACTTTCTGCCAAAATGTTCACAGATAAATTTTAGGAAAAGTCGAGAAGATTCAAGGCTGTAGGTAGAAAGGCTTAGAAGTTATAAACGTTCAAAGTCGGCGCGGGCACTTTCCGCCCCCCCCCCAACCTCCCCCCCCCCCTCCCCCCGGCCTGAATAGGGTTAACATTCCTTGAGCCGTTCCGGCAAAGACTTAATTATGCCGTATTTTGATACGTCGGCAACAAAGTCGATCAATGATACATATGATTATAGCTTATATTTTAACGCCGTGAACTTCGTCCTAGATAAAAATCATTTGAATATTATAGCTTAAAGCATGTAAATGTTGTTTTCAAAGCTTTAAAGACCTGTTTAAGGACCAATTTCACTGTTTCGTTCTTAAGCTCGCCGTCATTCAGTGCTTAAAATTCAATTAAATCGACTCGAAGTTGGTATCAAGCTAAAAAGAGCCTTCACGGATAAATCTCTCAGTAGCGCTGTATTCACGGGCCGCCAAAAATAATTTCAGAATAAATAAAAGACAGATTCAGCTATAATGTAATGTTGTTTTTGTGCCTAAAACTCATGTACCAGACCGCATTTTACTAATTCGAAGTTTGCTTAAATTTGCCTTCTTGTTTACATGGCGAAGATAGGTGTTTTGTACAAAACCAAAATGACTTTTAAACTTAACATTTCCGACAAAATTTTATTGCAAAAGAAAGCTAAAAAGATGTTTTATTCACTGTGTAAAAGGCATTGTAGGACACCGAATGTTACGATAACAGGAGCGTGTTGAAAATGGTCCAAAATGGCCAAAATTCAATGGTCCATGAAAGCACCCGCGGACTCCAAAGGCTAATTTTCGACTTATGGAAATTTTGAAAAAAGTAAAATGAAATCGAACCTTTTAAACCCATTTTCGAAAATAGGTCACTAAATAGGTTCTTTTGGTAAAATAAAAAGAAATTCGAAATTTTGCCTCTGTCGTCGGATTCTCGATATTTACAGACATCCGCTCTTAACACCTTTCTGCATTCCTTGCCGTTGGGTTGCCTAGTTTGTACTTGGACCATTACTTAAACTTTCTAAAATTTGAAAGACAGACCAGTTGTTTTAGGTTTTCAGTTCCACGGTATTATGATTCGGTGACAGGAAAGCTAAACTGATTAATTTTAAGCTTTGAAAAAACAAACCTAATGAGAAATAGAATCAAGTGATTGTAGTTTTAGTCATGATCCTATTTTTATAAGTGTATATTAAAGGATTCTAGTCAACCACACCTTTGTTTTTATCAATGTGCTGGAATTTGTGGTAAAACAATGCATAACAAATGATTGAGATCATATAAACCTACGCCAATACGTACTATGAATCGGCTGCCATGGAAATGTAATATAGTTAGCAAAAAGCCAAGCTATTTTTATTTAAAAAAAATGCGACTTATCAAAAAGCAGGAAAATGTTTAAATTTAACATACTTTTCACCTCTAGCAAAAACTGATTTTCAATTTCCGCATTTTTTCAATAAATTTGAAATTTCAGTAAAACCGGCTATCTCGACCGCCAATTTTGATGACGTAGCAGATCATAACCAATATTGTTATATAGCTGGAGTTTTTCTCAATGCAACGCGCGCGTTCATTGGTTGATTCATGGTCACATGACGTCTAACAAACAAACTGTTTCCCTCCAAATATCCGCGAGGGGGGCAACATTTGCGAAAGCGGGCAACATTTTCACTGTTGCCCGCTAGAGCACGTGATCATACCGTGACAAAAGATGGTATGACATGATTATGATGCGATTGATGTTTACCTCAAGTGTTCGGCGCGTTTTTCAAACTGTGTTGTGTTGTGTTTTTGTGTTTCTATATAACAAATCATTTAATGACTGATCCCTCTGGAAACAGTGAATTTTGTTTTCTGAGAATCTCGATGTTTCTCGAGACGAAGGAGAGGGAAACATCGAAATTCTTGGGAAACAAAATTCACTGTTTCCCTCGAGACCAGTGATTAAGTGTTTTTTATAATTCAACACATTGATACACTGCCCAAATATGGTCATAAAGCCCTCGATATACGTTACGTCTTTTTGACGTTTATTCAGCGATGGAGGTAACTTTCGCATTTTGAAGGCAAGTGAATATGACCGCTGCCTGCAATTTCGTGTTTTTGGGAGAAAAATGAGTGAACTATTAGATAAAAATGGAAACGAAAGGGGGAAAAAAAAAAAGAAAAGAAATGAGGAAAATTACTGATCACATGATTGGACAAAAAGGCGCGAAATTTTTCTCGTTGTCGGGTCGTAGTGTTTATTGGCGAAGCTTAGTGAAAGGTGGCTCCAAGTTCAACCGCTCAACAAGGAGTGAATGCCATTTTACTGTGTGTTAATTAGTGTAGTCACTAGCATGTCACCTTCTTTACGTAGATGAAGAAACTCAAATTATGTACGCTAAATTAATTTTAGCTTGGCAAAATTTTCGACATTCGCTGCTTGTAGTGTAAGAAATGCCGCGAGGTAAAATATTGTTGTAAGCCTTTACTTAATAAAAGGTTGTATATCTCAATGAATTTTTTCTGGAAACTATGATTTGTTATCATTGTGATGAGTTATAAAACTTTTGTAGTACTCAAGCTTGCGCAATATCGCCCGATTTTAGCTACTCGGTCTACGGCCTCGTCGGCAAAGTATCTGGCGATATAGCGCTTCGTTTTCGTAATATAACTATGCTGCGTGTACGTCCGAGGATAAATATACTGTGCAGGTCCACCTCTACATAATGTAACTTGCAACTTGATGGCTGTTAGCTCGAACTTTGAGCTTTTGTGCCGTTTAGTTCCGTCCCTTGTGTAGCGGCTTCCATGTGCTTCATACCAACAGGGCGTTTTTACCTTCTCTGTCACTTCCATTTACAGTTTAGTTCCACGGAATTTTAATACATATCTTGAAGGACTGACAAACATAATTTCATTTTATACAAGGGAGACCATGGGATCACTTGCAGTGGATATGGGACAACGCTGCTAAAAGCACTAAGTGTCCTGTTATGTTTCTTGCTCTAATAAACAATTGCAACCGAAGCAATTCAAAACAAAACGATCAAAACATAGGTCGGTCACTGCCCTCATCCCTCAAATTCGTAGTTAACACACTTAAGTGTTGGTGCATTTCATTCAACAGCAATCTTTAAAGACACACCCAAACAGCAAACCCTTATAAGTGGGACGTACGCCATCATAAAATGTAGTGCCGTGGGAACACCGATACCACAGTTTGACGAGTGGAAGAAGGATGGTAACAAAACTCTTGATGAAGGTAGATTCACACCGATGTCTAATGGGAGCTTGCGTGTCTATCCCGTTTGGCCGGAAGATCAGGGAACCTACACGTGTGCCATGAAACAGAATAAAGGAAAGAAAAGGGTCACCACCAAATATCGAAACATTCACGTTTCCGTAGTAGGTACGTAAAGAGCAAAGTAGAAGAGATAGCTATTTAAATGTACTTAAAAACTAAACAATTTACAGTCCCTGTTCTAAGTCCTATGAAAACTACCACTAGAACTTAACAGTGCACAAGGCCGGTACTGTATTGGTGATAAATAAAGAAAGATGGGAATATTAACCCTATTCAACCTGGGCTTTTTTTGAGTTTCTGAGTCCCTGGTAACTTCAAGAACATTAAAGCTATGACAATGAAACCTAGAGGGTACATAGTACGTCCAAAACTGTCTACTTTGCGGTCCGCACAACGGAACGATGACGTCATATGACGTAGTTATTAGTTGATTAGTTATACGGCCGCCATCTTGGATCCGCCATCTTGGATTTCTGATTTTTTTTCAAAACCTCTTAAAAACCGTCCAAATTGACTCAAAATTAATCAAAACCAATAAATAAACGCTAAATGACGTAAAAAATATAAAAGTTATAACAATAAACATTGTTTTTCTTCATTCAAAGGTATAAATATGCAAATTTCAAAAAACGTGGCCGTCAAAATCTTGTTGCCATGGAAACATCAAGTCACGTGATCAAAAACTGTTATATGAAATTGTTGCCAGATAAATTTTAGGCGAAGCCACAAAGTTTGATGGCGTTTCGATACATATTAAAGAAGTTATGAATGTTCAAAGTTAGCGCGGGCACTTTGTGCGCCCCCCCCCCCCCCTACCCCCCTCCCCAGGCCGAATAGGGTTAAGCTCGGTAATGAAATGGGAAAGATGTGATGCCCACAAGTCACGAGCGTGGGACAAAGAAAAACCTCTAAGTATCGGACAGGATGATGAACCTATGATCTTGCGCGCACCGGCCGGATGCTTTGATTGAGCTACGAAAAACTCGTGGCGTTCTTGGGCATATGCTAGGTTAATGTATGACATGCGTCCTGCTTACTGCTAGGATCAGCCATGTCGAACGCGTCTGATGTGAGGTGATAAATAAAAAAAATGGTAAATATTAAGCTCGGTTATGACATAAAAAAAATATATGATTGCTTTTAAATACACTGGATTAAGGGTTTATCTCTGATCAGTGATCTTTGATCAGTTGATGGTTGATCCTATCCTCATTGTCATACATGTTATGTTATCCTTGTTATCTTGCCTTTTCTAGTTCCTCCGAATATCCAGGTGTCAAAATCAAAACGAACCGTACGAGAGGGAGAAAACATAAGCTTGACTTGCATCATTAAGGAGGGTACAACGCCAAAAATACAATGGTATAAGGATGAATCCCCCATAGATGGGAAGACAGTATTAAACCTCACAAAGGTTACAGCTGAAGACGAGGGAAGGTACACCTGTAAAGCAGAGAATGAAGGAGGTTCCTATAATGACAGCACATTTGTTATTGTTGACGGTGAGGTTCAGCCTTTTGTTTGAATCTGATCTAAACCTAAGATAATTATTAACGTACTCTTGTGAACCATGAAGTGGTAAGAGTACTGATGATGACGACCGAAAAAATTCTATACCTGGTTTTGTTAAGTGATTACTTTATGAAGTTAAGTATGATGGACATTATCGTGTGACGGAATGTATCAACTTGAGTGATCAGTAAAATTTTTGTAACCAGAATCACTGTTAATCCTCTGACGTACAGGGAGAAGAAGTGAGATATAAATAAAATCTGTTTTTAAATTCCGTCAACCGCCACCTGTCAAAAACATGTTACCTCAATCTTTCGAAAAAGGTGCTAAAGTGGTGCCAAATGATGTTTATTAATTTTCTGTTCAGTAATCCTTACTGGCATCTTTTTGTCCCTTGGAATTAAAGTTATATGTGATGAATAGATTCCTTTCTTTAACATACATTTTTCTAGTTTGCCTCTCTATAGGCCCTTACCTAAAAAAAAAAGAAGAAGCGATAAATAGTGGCCGCTGTGATTTGCATAGTTTCGCTGCTCCTTATTTTCATAGTAGCTTTGAAATTAACAGACAAGAAATCGACATTGCACACTTCGGAAAAACTACATGAGAAAGAAACCGGGTTTATTAACCCTCGGACGTACAAGGGGGGGGAGGGGGGGTGGGGGTTTCTCCGATATTTTCAAGACCATTTAAGATTAACATATGCCATTTTCGGTAGCTGTTCGTTTATCCTTGATACACAGTTTGGTAAAGTTTGGCGACAACCGGTTGCTATGATAACGAGATATGACGTCATAAGTAACATGTGGTCAACCCATCTTTGAAGAAAAATGCGTGTTTTCACCTTTTAGCGAAAAAAAAACATACAAAAGGCTACCAAAAGCATCAAAATTTTTAATTGTATGTTATTTTGCAACTCTAGCAAACAATATTTGCAATTTCCGCATTTTTACGATAAATTTGAATGTTTAGTAAAATCCAAGATGGCGGCTATTTTGGCGGCCATTTTGGATGACATCACGGCTCCCAGTAGTGCCCCAACCCATAATATTTACTTTATCTTGTAGAGCACATCGCGGGCTATCTATTAGATGTAAAATATTTCCGAAATATTGCAACATCACAAAAACCCAAGGTGGGGGGGGGGGGGGGGGGGAGGGTTGCAACTACCTCCCACTCTCCATTGTACCACGGTTGAGGTATAAGTTTGCGTGTGCGTCCGAGGGTTAAATCTCTATACTATAAGAAGCAAGGGCTGACAACTGCGTGGAAAAAGTAACGCAGTTGTCAGCCCTTTATCTACGCAGTTGTCAGCCCTTGCTTCTTATAGTATTTTGTTTATTTTTGGCTGATCAGGTCTCTTGCAGATCCTGCGTATACCAGCAGCATTTTCGTTCACGGTCCCTTGCATTCTCCTTTTGGTTAAAACTCTAGTTTGTTTACGGTAGATTTCTTTGCTCGGATTACGTTTATTTCTAAAATGTGCTATCTTTTCCACTGTATGTTTTTTTTTCCCAAGGACGTACACGCAACAAATGTATACCCCACCATAGCAGGGGAGGGGGGTATGGGGGGGGGGTTGTTGCAACTTCCCCATTGGATTTCTGCGATGTTACAATATATCGGAAATATTTTATGTCTGATAGATAGCCTGTGATGTGCGCTACAAGACAAGGTACGTATTATGGGTAGTGGCGATGCTGGGTGTCTGTGATGTCATTCGTAGTGACGATGCTGGGTGTCCGTGATGTCATTCGTAGTGGTAATGCGGGTGTCTGTGATGTCATTCGTAGTGACGATGCTGGGTGTACGTGGTGTCATTCGTAGTGACGATGCTGGGTGTCCGTTATGACATTCGTAGTGATGATGCTGGGTGTCCGTGATGTCATTCGTAGTGGTAATGCGGGTGTCTGTGATGTCATTCGTAGTGACGATGCTGGGTGTCCGTGATGACATTCGTAGTGACAATGCGGGTGTCTGTGATGTCATTCGTAGTAACGATGCTGGGTGTCCGTGCTGTCATTCGTAGTTGCGATGCCGGGTGTCCGTGATGTCATTCGTAGCGGCGATGCTGAATGTCCATGATGTCATTCCAAATGGTCGCCAAGATGGCCTCCGTCTTGGATTTTACAAAATTGTTTTTGGTAGAGTTGCAAAATAAGATGCAATTTTACATTTTGATGCTTTTGCAAACATTTCATATGTTTTTTTCTTACCGAAAGAAGGTGCAAAACACGCATTTTTATTCAAAATTGCCTTGACCTCATGCTCCTTATGACGTCATATCTCGTCACTTTATCAACTGGTTATCGCCAAAGTTTACTAAAGTTTGTCTCAAGGATAAACGAACAGCTACTAAAGACGGCATGTGCTGATCATAAATGGTATTGAAAAAGTCGAGGAAAAACCTCAAGGGAGGTGGGTTGGCAAGCACTCCCCACCCCACCCCCACCCCCACCCCCCTGTAAGTCCGAGGGTAACTGTAACTATTCTAAAATAATTGGATTATGCGAAAGTCAGACCTTGCATTAGTTTTTGTAAACTATCGCCTCGAGTAACTCTTGCGCTTTCCTGTGCGCGCTCTCCAACCTTTTAACGTGCATCCATAACTCGCTATATACGAAAGCTTAGCGTGCGAAACAGCAGATTCACTGTTTCCTTTTTTTTAGTTCCACCTAAAGGGAACCCAGAAATGATGAACCAATCAGTTCCTTTGAGCTCTGCATTTGCAATGGAATGCATTGTGGGCGGTAATCCTCCACCAATGGTCAACTGGACAAAGAATGGAAGACATTTCGCTTACAACAGTACTACACTACGCATCAGTTACGTGACTTTCGACGATGCTGGTCAATATGGATGTAGTGCAGAAAACAGAGCAGGAAAATTCCACAAACGTTTCTGGATGGATGTAACAGGTAAATTTTAAAGATACATGTCTTTGCTTTTTTTTAACACTGATGGCACCTTTTATGGCCTTCGTGCACATTAGTCCAAGCTTGAATATCAGCATTGTGTGGAGGTATGAGCCACTCGGACTTTTGACTTTTGATATCAGTGGTCCGAATTAATAAATAAATCAATAAAATAGTATAAACATAGTTATAATTATTTATAAATACAAATTATTGCATAAAAATTCTGTAAATATAAGTGTAGATTCCTTTTAGAAATAGTCCTCCTCTTCTGTCTCCTCCCAGATACAATCAAAAGCTCTGATTAGTCAACTCGTGAATACGAAACGCTCTAAATAAAATATTATTTACCAAAAAACTCATGATATATAGCGGTATACAAAGGAACATATCCATAATATATATAGATAGCCCAAGGCTAACAGCGTCGCACTTTGAACAAGCTGAACTAAGGTGAAACTTAACTGAGGTGAAACTTAACTAAGGTGAAAGGTTGGAAGCACAAGAATAAAGATTGACGAACGGGCTATTTTCAATTTTAGCAATTCTCAAAAACAGTATTACGCGACCGTCTGCACAGTACATTTTTATAGACCGTACAAAAGTTCACAAAAACAACTTTTCTCTGTCTAGAATAACTAGTACCACTAGTTTCCGAATAAAATACATTTTTTGTTTGTCAAAAATTGCCCGAGAAACTGATTTGAAAATCAAAAATTGCAAAAATACACAAACATATTTGCATAAGGCGATGCGAGTGAACATAGAACTGTACTATAATATCAAAGTCTTGTTTTGTTTACATAAAATCGCTTTTCAAACTATCTAATGAATGAACAAACACAAAAATGGACAACACAATCTTCTTTCAAAAAAATTATTCAAATCTCCATTAGTTTACGTTTAAAAGCAAAACGCGTACCATTTACATGTAATTATAGCTCATCGAGTTCAAGCTTTCTTCGATGAAATTCAAGAGATCGATACAACTGAATTTAAGCACGTTTTAAAATCAATTCTCCAAAACTAACAATAACACCAATAAAAAGTCACTCACAGATTGATATCAACAAAAATTCTCATCGAAAACTGTAATCTGTTTTACCTTTAAGTCCCTCGCTTGCTTGGAAGTTCAAATCTCCCTTTCTGGTTCTGAAATCCGTAGAAAACAAACATCTCCCGCATTTGATAAAAACGTAATACATGAAGTTCCTCGAAGCAAGATTTAATCCCTGAAAGCTCGTCTTTTTCCACTAAAGCGGCTTCTGAGTATCCCTTAATTAGTATCCTTGTCTTGAGTAGCAAACCGCGAAATATTCAGGGAAATAACGCCTTGTATTTAAACGGTTTTCTCCGCTTAGTAAATTCACAGCAAAACATCAAAGTGTTTTTCTAGCTGACGTGACATTCAGCCGTGTAACCGCGCGAAAAACAAAACCTCGCTTTGGTTTCAACATGACGTCGTACGCGCATGTTTTGCGACGTCATACGCGCCCGCGAGCTAGTCCTGCGCGACGGCAGTGATAGTCCGGTCCTGCGCGACGGCGGGCGGATGGAGGGCGGACACACGCGCGCCCGCGAAACATTCCGCTAGCCATGACCATGAAAAATGACGGGCACAGGTTCTGGTTCTATGAGTATGGGGCTTCGCAACCAGGCCTTCGGCCTGGCAAGTGCTCCGCTATTAAAGTTGCCTTTTAAAGGTCAAATGAACCAAAAATTTGACATCTTTTCTTTTAGTCCAATATTAGTGAAATGTGTTAAAAGAAGACCAAATAAACTTATTCTGAAATTTAAAACTAATGGGACTTGGCATCGCAGAGATTGGAAGTTGAAAAATGAAACTTTTTGGCCTTCATAATCGTAGAGCGATCGGGAAAATTGTCCGAAACCAATAGTGACGTCACTATTGACTACCTCAGAACAGACAAGGATTGAAGTTGAGAGTAGGTGACCGAGCGGAAAACTAATAGTGTTTTGTTCTGCGATAAACTGCAGCAACTATTGTCCATTTTGAATACGAAAACAGTAAAAATCTTACACACAAATTAAGTTAGAATACTCAGTATTCGCCAGAAGAGAGGACACTGGGAATACGGTTGGCTCGGCAATAGTGACGTCACAATCCTTACCAATCCCACCACTTGAAGCGCGCGGCCATTTCAGAAACGTTTTCGTGAAATCTTCGTAAATCTTCGTACTTTTAGCTATGTGACTTACTTAAAGGCTCAGGAAGGCAATTGTTGCGTACGTATGCTATATTATGGTTTACTTTAACGTTTAAATAGTTTTAAATGGATAAAGAAAAAAAATCAAATTTTTGGTTCATTTGACCTTTAATGGTGTCACCGCAGTATATGACTTTAGTGACGAAAATCGCCACAAATTTTTAGAGTCGAATGTTTTGTGTCGCACTTTTAGAAAATTAAGAATGTACTCAAATTAAGATTTTCGTTAAAGGTTGTCATCTTCATTAAATTTCCATTCAAAAATAAAAAAAATCGACTTTACCGGGATTCGAACACGGGCCAGCGCTCCCGGTAGCACTGGCTGAGAAGTCCGTGTTTGTATTGAAAAATCGCTTTGAAGTCCTCAGATCGATTTACATTTTTCATCAAAAGACAAAACGCGAAACATCTGTACATCGTGTTTACAATGTTCTCTTTTTCGGCGGTTGAGTATTCCCAATCTATATTTATTTGCATTTGGAACGCATAAAATGCCGCATTGGTCAGCGTAATTACCAATAAAAGTTTACAGCAGATGGAAGGAGTGAACATTTGCATATATGTCCCTGTTTGCGATAACTCGTTCATTACGCTTCGCGTATTCGCGAGATAAAAATGGCTCCCACAAAATGTTAGGAAACATAATCCCGGGATTGAGAAGCATCTTATCATTGTCAAGCTCAAATAGTGGTGTTTCAGTTTTCAATATATTCTCGTAGATTAATGATGGTTATGTATCATTTTAAGTATATCCATGTACATTTGAAAGTAGTGTCTCGAAGATGCGGAAACGTTGACCGGTAAACCCTAATTATTAATCGGTAGTTTTATCTCAATCAGTCTCCCCTCAGGTTCATGTGTCTCCGACAAACCAAACTGTTCATGAAGGCAAAGCAACCATCATCAGCTGCAAACTCACATCTGGTGTCCCAAAACCATCATTATCCTGGAACTTTGAGGGTGGAAGCCTTCCCCCAGGTGCATTTGAAACAGAAATTGAGAGCGGATCAGTCCTTAAGATGCAACACACTACAAAAGAGATGGAAGGAACATACCAGTGCGTGGCAGAAAACAAAGCAAATAAAGCAAGTGTCACTTCAATCCTTCGTGTGTTGGGTATGTTTTGGTCTTCACTTCGTTTTTTACATATTTTACTATAGTTCTAAAATATGATGTCATCAAATATTTCGCTGCTTTTAGAAGTGTTTTATGTTTTCTTTTATCGAAGAAAAGGCAAAAACACGCATTTTAACCCTATTCAGACTGGGGGGGGGGGGGGGGCTTTTCGAACCCCCCCTCCAGTAAAATTGTAATAACTTTTACACCGAAATAGCTATGAGGCTGAAATTTTCTGACTTTTCCTAGAATTTATCTAGGAACATTTTGGTATCTATAACATGTCAGTGTGATTAACCATGTTGCCATGGCAACCGGTTTTTGACACATAGGTTTTCAAAATATTAAAATATGGTGAATTTTTTATTTTAAGATCTTGTTTTTTGACTTATAGTGCATTTTCTTATTAGAATAGTTTTTTCTTGGGACTAGTTCTTGAAAGACATCAAAAATTTTTAACATCAAATATTTGGGGGGGAGGGGTAGGTAAATTTTTGCTCACTTTTACTTATAGAGAAAAAATTTGTACTAGTTATTAAATAACGCTTCTAAGTTCATTGTTTGGATAATAGACATTAGTTTGATACGTGTTTTATACATTCTGATCCTTTTCTCTTTTAGATATTTTTTAAATTTTAATTTAAACGAAAAAAAAGGAAATCCAAGATGGCGGATCCAAGATGGCGGATACAAGATGGCGGACAATAATTTACAAAATTATAGTTTTACAGTCGAAGCTCTCTTAACGGACACTCTCGTAAGCGGACAGCTCTACTTACGGCCGCCTTGTTTGAAACCCCGTTTTAACTCCCATACAAACTCTGTATTTTTACATTCTCGTAAGCGGACATTCCCGTAAGTGGCCGCGGACACTTTCAGAGATTACGACTTAGACTTTTTCTTTGTTTTTAAGCTCCGGTAAGCGGACACCCCAAAGAAAATCCTATTAACAACCTCTGTATCTTGTTTTTATCAATCAACTTCGCATCGCCGTTCGTCACAATTCTTCTTAATTCTATTTCTATAAATGTAATTAGTTCTTGTATTTCGAATATTTTTGTCAATTATTGTTGTAATTAACTTTTATATGGAGGTCCCTCATGAAAACCACGCATGGGTGATGTGGTTTCCTCCTTAAATAAATTACTTACTTACTTACTTACTTACTTACTTACACAATCATTTACAGTAATTACAGTGTGTACCATATTTCAGTGTTTGTTTTGTCGTCATCCACGTCCGGTTACATTTCGAAACACCACTTACATGCATATGCCCTGGAATTACAACGTTGTCAGCACAACACTAACACACTAACCAGACTAATATAAACTGAAGCCTCACTGAAAGACACACAGGTCGTAAACATTTTAAACTGTATCACTACTTTTTGTTGAGGCTGTTAATGTTGAATATGTAGTATACACTGTAATACTGTTCAGTTATCGTCATTATATCGTAGGGTTGTACAGTATAGGGCGCAATAAAACAAAAATGTCATTTAATACGGCGGTATTTTTTTGTATTTCCAATACAGTACTGTATTTATTGTTAGCTGGGCAAGCTCCCGTAAGCGGCCATCTATCCCCTACACCTCTAGTGGCCGCTTACGAGAACCATTCTCGTAAGCGGCCAGCTCCAGTTACGGACACTTTTTTTGCGTTCCGAGGGTGTCCGCTTACGAGAGCTTCCACTGTATCGCCTTTTTTTGCCTTTTCTCGCTTTACAAGTGTGTCCTTGTTTGAATTTATTATGTTTTAATATTAAAGAGATGATTTTAAAGTTATATTTGATATTTTAAGTATCTGGATGGAAAAATATCAAAGAAACGTCGAAAAAACAAAAATTACGTCACTGTGACGTCATAATTGGGTGTGGCAGGTCAAAACTGGGTGTGAGGTTTCCTTATATGGATATAAACATTGTGTGAACATTTCATGGTCCTAGCCTTACTGGTTCCAGAGATATGAAGGGGGGGTCCGAGGAGCCCCCCCCCCAGTCACAGATTGCCTAAAAAAGCCCAGTCTGAATAGGGTTAATTCAAAAATGGCTTGACCTCATGCTACTTATAATGTCATTTGTCGTTACCATAGCAACTGATTGTCTCCAAACTTTACCAAAATGTGTTTAAGCGAAAACCAAACAGGCATCTCCCCCTATATACCGTGTATATCAAAACGTTCAGTATCATATAGTTTTAAGAACTGATAGGAATGAAATGTTACTTTTGCAACCTTCTCTTGCCAGACCGAGCAAATGCTAAGGTGGTACAGCAAAATTAGACATAGCTTTTAAGTAACAATCCGTGTAAGAAGTAGGCAATTCTGTATTGTTCCGCGGCATTTCGCTTTCCCCACATAAGAATGTTTAGATTTTCGTACTGAGAATACGTCAACCTGTGGACAACATGGTTTTGAAATAAAATTTACTGAAACTTTATTTTAAAGCGATGTTTCTTTTGTGTTACAAGATTTCATCCAATAGTGAGACTCCAAAACAATGGCCAAGGAAGACTTCTAATTTTCCATGTTCCCCACATAGAATTTCTGTTGCATTAAAAATCACAATAATTTTCACTAAAAGTGAATCAATTAGTAAACTAGAGATAAATAAATGCGCTGCCTGATGAAGTCATGGTAGATTTTCATGTTTTAGCCAATGCGGTGGACGGTTTCAACAATAGCACAATTCACACCTTTCTGCATTCCGTGCATTTGGGTTGCCTACTTCTAACACGGATTGTTACTTAAGACCATTACTGTTTGGCATACATGATAACATGTGAGTTCGGCTACAAAAAGCATAAAATACCAACTGAAGCTTTGACATTTCAAAATTGACTCGTGTGATTTCAGCAAAATCAAAGTAAATAGATATTGAGGATGGTCTTACAAGACATCTTTAAACTGATTTTAATTCGATTTATTATTTCGTATTGTTTGTCTGTTCCTTTTAAAAACAGAAAAACCCACTGCTGAAATAAGCCCAGATTCTTATCCTCCATTTCTGGTCGGTGATAAACTTATATTGACTTGCAAAGTCAGTGGCGAAGGAGCGGAGGTCAAATGGAAGAAGAACGGTTCCCCAGTGACTCCAAAAGCTCGCATCAGTCAAGATGGTGACGAGAGTACTCTTGTTATTGAAAGTGTTGAGGCTGGTGACGGCGGTGATTATTCTTGTGAGGCACACAACGACGCGGGCTTTGAAATTTCCTCTACTGTGGAGATCAAAGTTAGGGGTAGGATGACATTTGGTTACAGTTTTACAGCGCGAGGTTTAATACAGACATTAATAAGATCAACAGCACAATACAGCTATTAGAATAAACACAAGTATACATTGTAAGGATGGTTACTACAGATAAACATTTAATCATGTTAACGAAACATTGACGTTCCCTAGGATTTCGTTCACGAGGTCAAGAATTAGTAACCCCCTTTTAATCGTAACGTGACATCCGCAACAGTTTTTCACAGATCAAGAGCTACCTTATTACAACTTATTTAACAATTTTATTTGCTGCTCAATACATTTTTTGGTTACAGTGGAACATCCCGTTGGCAACAAGGTGAAGTGGTATCACATTGTTTTTCCGGTGGCTGCTTTGATCTTTCTCATATTTGGCATCTGGTACATTCACCAACGACGAATGCAAGGTCACAAAAATAGTATATTATGTATATATTAATATACCCCTTGATATCTTAGCATTTTAGACCCTGGTCAGACAGAGTACTTTACATTTTTTTCAGATTTATAAAAACGAAAATTACAGATTCCTTGAGCTATGTTCTATTGACACAAACAATTTAAGGAAATGAAAATTTGCAACTGCCGTCATGTGATTAGCGCGCGCTGCACATCATGTGACAATTTTAAAATGCGTTGACGCATTTGGATGATAATCATCTAAAAAGAGAAGTGTTTTCACGATGTTTTTTTTTTTCAAAAACGCGAAATTTAAAGAGAGCAATAGTGCTGTTCCGATGGCCAACAGACTTGTTAGTGCGTTTTCCCACCCCGCGCAAGTTGCATAAAATTTAACGTGTGTCGTAACTGCTAACATCAGAAGTGAAAAGAAAGAGTTTGAATGGACTGAACGCCTGACCGGTTAACAGTTATGCCTGGAGTTAATAAGTTTCGTGTAACTTCGCCCAGCTGTCTCCAGCTGTCTTCATTGCTAATATAAAAAAAAATGCATTTTGAAGCTGGTTCTGGAAATAATATTTCTCCAAAAACACTACATAAAATATTTTCTAATTGAGATTACAGTTCGACGTACATTCTTCAAAACGCCTGGTAGCAAATATTCCATGCATTTTGGTCGTGTGTTAAATTATTTCATCGACCACCAATTAAACAAACAAGCTAAGGCAGTATTTTCCAAATGTGAGAGCAAAATAGACGGCCAAAAAAAGTGCGATCCGGGTCAAACCAAGAGAACATAATCTAAGACAACAGATCCTCCATACATGGGCCTCTTCCAATGATTTTTTTTTTTTTTTAACATCATCACTTCGGTGTCATACTGCGTGGGGCGGCGCGGCTATTTTAAGGCCGGCACCTGATTGATCAGTTTGAATGACGTCAAGTAATTTTACAGTTGGCGGGGTTTATTGATTTTCTCAGCCTCTCGCACAACACGCGATTTCCCTTCGCTGCACAAACAAAATAGCTCCAGCATTGATGACTCGATGAATAGCCATATAGACCGTGCGGTCATGGCACCGAGAATCCAAATAACCTTCACAGCATGGGCGCAAGCTAATATTAGATTGAAAATAATTATCATGGGGCATGGATTCTGTTCTCTTTGATCACCTTTTTTTTTCTCGGCCACACTAGCTCAATGAAAACTATAGAACGTAAAAGGCTATAAAATATTCGCGGTATTGCCAGTAGCTCACGCATGCGCGTAGTCGAATTAACCCGTGGAGTGGCAGTCATGGATAGTTGTTTACTATGCGTACGGGCCAGCTGAGGGCAGCTGTGTGACACTTGTAGTCTTCATTCTAACTACCTTAATTATCATACAGTTCCCTGTTTATATGCTAATTTTACCATACCTGACTTATTATTTATTTGCTTATGTATTTATTATAAATATATTTTTTCATTAATTGGTTTTATATCGTTTTGTCTTTTATTGGGTAACAGCCAATGCCAAGTAAGTTTTAACAATTATTTTACTACCTGAGAGGTTAAGTTGTAACCACCTGATTTGCCTGGCCCGTGTACTCGCGGTCAGGTCCCTCGACGCAACATCCTTTAAAAAAAAATCTAGGAAACGAAATAATTTAATCGGTCTTTCTGAATACTATAAATCGTGTACAGATTACAAAAACAAAGCAAAGAACAAGAAAAAATGTTGACTCCGATGATCTTAGTTGATTCATTGACAAATACAAAAGAAACGAAAAGTAACAATGTTTACAAGAAAGAACTTAATTAACATAGCTTGTTGACATATTGGCGCCTTTGTTGTATTTTCTTACAGTTCTAACTAGTAAGCTCTATAATGCAGTTATTTCTTGGGAACTATGGCATACACCACATTTTGCTATTGTAGATCCTCAAAGTCTGTTAGTCTAAAGGTGATTCAGCTATGTCTTTATCCAGTTTAAAAATAATGTAATGCTATGTAATATATATTATATATACATATAATAGCTTGTATACAACTGATGAACCAAACGAGGAGCTCACAGTGAAAGGATCCACTAAGGATACTAATATCTAATTTGTAGAAATCTTTACATGTATATCTATTATTCACATTAGTTTTATATATTTATTTAAATTGATTTTATATAAAAAAAAAAAAATGTTTATTTACAGTGCACATGCCAACCCTGTACCTGATGAAGAGCAGGGTATTGATGATATTGAGTTGGAAGAGTTGAATCATGAAGTGGATGAATGGGAGATCCCGCGTCAAGACATAACTCTTCGCAGGTCCATAGGTTGTGGGGCATTTGGAGCAGTTTGGAAAGCAACTTTGCGTCGACCAAATGAAACGCCTAGCGAAATTACTGTTGCAGCAAAATGCTTCACACGTGAGAACTAGTTACTAGTTAACTTTATTAAGTACAATAACTAAGAGTATTTACCTCCAAGAAGAGGAATTTAAGGTAGTAGTTGCTTGGAAATCATGACGTAATTCTCAGGACACATGACTTCATGATCTAAATTAGTGACGTTTGGGCTGTTATATGAATCAAGCAAGTTTCGTTGTCATAACTTGTCATAGCTTGTCAGAGACAGCACTCAGTTTCCAATCTTTGGATTGCCTTAAAAAATGCAATGATTTTGTACTTTTTGTTCGTTCTCGATCGTGTTTTAAGGTTTCATTTGTCCTTCTTTCGCAGAAACCAACATTTATTATAAGATTCTATTTGCTCTGGAAACAGTGAATAGAAAAGCCACTCTGTATATTTCCATTGCAACCTTAATTTATAACTTGTATTTATTTTTTTCTCCATATGATGGAAGTTCAGTTCAGAAATGTGCGTCATATGCACACATACATACATAGTGTCGCCTATATGCTAGCGTATATGTCTCTTTTATATATTTGTTTTATGAAGTATGTACTAGATATTGCAGCTGACTGAATGTACCTTTATCGCTTACTTTACAGCCACTGCTGCAGAGGAAGGAAGAAAAGCGCTAATGAGGGAGATCGAATTGGGAAAACTTCTTGAACAATTTCCACAGCCTAACATTCTCAAGTTTATTGGCTGTGTGACAACCCAGAGTAATCAGCTTCATTTTATTCATGTCATTTCCTTCCTTCATATCTCATCTATTTGTCCCGCAACAAGGTTTCGCAAAAAAATATTAACAAATAAAAACAAATGTCATACCTTATCAAGCTTTGCTCGTAAGTTACAAGCATAAGAAAACAAGCTTCCCTCCATAATTGTAGATTGAATAAGCAGTTTTTGAAACCTTTACACACCGTTCAATGGCAGGTCTCGTACGTCCATCGTCCTCCCCCATGACCCTTGATAGCCCCCTAAAGAAAGTATTATTTACAGTCACAAGTGTCAATGTGTTTAAAATGATTTGTTTATGCTTATAGTTCACCCAATTATGATCACGGAGTACATGGCATATGGAGATTTGCTCGGATATCTCCGAAAAAGCCGAGGAATTCATGACAAGTATTATCATGGAGAGGGCGAGGCTTCTGAACTGCAGCCATATCACCTGGTCTTATTTGCTAAGCAAATTGCCACCGGAATGGTTTATCTTGGTTCCAGAGGAGTACGTGAACAACTAAAATCAATTCTTGGTTTGCACTCAAGTCATATCAAAGTCTTCATTACACCAATCTTATCACAGAAAACTGGATTCACTATAAATTCCAATTAATCGGCTTATAAGCATGAATAATGCAAAAATAACTTTCAACTGGTTCAATTTTATTTATTTTGACGGCTTATTTGAAATAGCGTGACGAATTGCGTAACACATTTAAAACCTTAACAATTCGGAAGCAAAACATCGTTTAAACCTGAAACTTTTTGGGAAAGATTGCGGCACTGGTATCCACACACCATATTAGAAGCAGCTTTGTAAGGTGTATAGTTTAGATTTTTTTAATTTTTTACGACGTCATGTGCAAACCAAGAATTTTTGCAACTGTATTTCTGTGCAATTTCAGCTTATTAGTGCAGTTAAACCCCACTATACTGACACTCGCTTTTAAAGACAGTTTTCTTATATTCCCGGCAGAACGTCCAACGGTTTTCTGTAAATTGACCCGCTTAATAAGGACACCCGTTAATACGGACAATGGACATGTTTTTGCTGCTTCAAAGAAACAAAATGAAACTCGTTTATATGTTAAATTTTGCCATTTATATAAGCGTTGAAAATCTGCCGAATGCTACAGGTCAGACACCTACACGAGTTTATGACGTTGGTGAAAAGAAAACTGCATATTTCTGTCGAATCATTATTTCTTTAATAATGTTTTTTATTGTGGTTAGATGTAGTAGCAGACGGTATTACTTTTCCTTTTTTTAACTGCAAATACCTCAATTATGTCGTTCTGATACGAACGGTTTCATTGGTCGCTATGGTGACCGTATCAAGGGCGTTTGACGGTACTTGTTATTTTTTATTTTCTAATTCTCGCTGCACACTAACATATATTTTGTCACAAAAACCGAATGTTTCTATTTTTTTTTAATGAATTAATCTACATAATATTATCATGTGATTTCTTTAATTGCGATCTTTTCCTTCAAGGACAATCGAAGCACATTTATCTATAAGTGAAAATATCATTTATTAAGGTTACAGTGTACCTTCGGATCGAAAATTTATTGATTTTTTTTTTTTTTTTTTTTTTTTTGTCGTCAAAATAAGTTTACAGAATGAACTTTCATCCAAAAAAAAATATCGAAAAATAGTGAAAATTGACGGAGAAATGACGGTATAACTTTTGTGGGCGGAGTTTGTTTATGAAGCGATGTGTTTTTTTAAGCGCTGTTTTCTCAAAGTTAATTTTTCGCTTGTTGGGACACTTTAAAGAGCTACAACTCAACGAGAATTTGTTCGATTTTCCTCAAATTTGGACAGAAACTAGGCGAACACATAATCAACAAAATTATTTCGGCGAATTTCTTATTTCCGAAAACTTTTTCGTCAAGAGCCATTTCCGTGTGATCATTCCAATTTTTTTCTCCCTTTTTCGAAAATATTCTGTAACTTCACAGTGCAATTGAATACGGGAAATCGCCGACACGTTTTTTAGCACTTCGTGTCCGGAAATCCGAGAACAAATCAAATTAGCAAAATACAATAATCGCTTTGAGTTACAGCGTTTTAAAGCTGATTCGGACGTTCGAATTTAGACGTCGTAAAATTCGACAATTCATTTTATTACCAAATAGTTTCTATATTTAGATAGCCAGCTCTATAAGCTTTAATTTGATATCTGGGTTTAGGTATATTAAGTGCAATCTTAAGATGCTAGAGCCGTTATACTGGAGACACCCCGAAGGTACACTGTAACCTTAATCAGTCAGTCAATCAAAAAGAGGAATTGTTGCGAAAAAAAATTGAGTCGTGTCTATAGGCCTTAACATAACCAGTTGCCCTAAAAATCGGAGATAAAGATTTCGCTACAGGATTCGACCTGCCTATTTAACTACGGTAACAGCTGACATTACCACGCCTATATTTGGCACTTACAAATATTTTTAATTTACTGCGCCTTTCAATAACATGCGGAATTTGAAATTCAAATCTCCATCAACAGTTGCGTTATTCTCTGCCGTCAATCATAATTATACGAAAGCCAACGGACCATGTAAAAAAGAAACAAACAAAATGGATCGAAATCTACAAATCATAATGCACGGACGTGACCTTTTGACCTCATCGAAGTGAAGATCTGTTTCCTGAGAGGTGAGCTAAGATGATTGACGGCAGTGTAAAACGCAACTGTTGGTGGAAACTTGAATTTCAAATTCCGCATGTTATTGAAAGGCGCAGTAATATTTTTTTCTTGACAACAGTTGAGACCATGAGCACAAGGCAGACGTCATGTAAGCGTCACAATTTGGGACCCTAGTTTAAGCACTGCGTAATGGTTTGAATAAAGAAACAACAACATTATAATCTTCTCAAATAACAACAGCAAACATAAAATCCAGAAACATGCTGTTAAAATTCAAGTGATTGTGGTTATATTTATCCTTAAATAGTCAGAAATTGATTTTCTATTATTTGTTTTTGTTTCAGATCATTCACCGTGATTTGGCAGCAAGGAACGTTCTTCTGGACAGCAACTTGGTTTGCAAGGTGACCGATTTGGGGTTAGCATATCAAAACTTCAAATATGGCCACGGGCAAGCCAAAAGGGTACGCAGACTTTGATCATTTAGTTAAAACAAGTACAGTACGTTCAAATATCAAACTGTTCTTTGTCAAGAAGTCTAAAAGAAAAACAAGTTGAATTGGCATGAACATTGCCGTCCATTTGGAATGATTGGGGACGGACCATTAGAAAAGTGATGGGGAGGGGGACAAAAAAAAAAAATCGTGCAAGGGAAAATGCCAGGAAAAAAATTCGTGCAAAGTTCAAGGCAAAGAAAAAAAATTCATGCAGAAGGAGAAGTCCTGGTGTGGTTGTTATTTAACATAAAAGCTGCCAAAGTGCGTATTGAAAATAGCGCTCCTGGCGTTTCAAAAATTCAAAACATTCTTGGGGCCTTCCTATACTATTATTATTTTATAAATAAAGACATTTGATAGTGTTCATTGAAGTGTTTACTTCACACTGCATGAAATGACAACTATAAGGTGATATAATGAATTCATATTTTCAATTCAATAGCCGGAAAGCGCAAATTTCAGTTGCCAACATGCAAAACCAGTAGATTCAAAAAAAGTTTTATTCCACATAATTGTTACAAATGATAGATTTTTTACCTGTATTATAGTCCATCCATAGTATTTTAGGTATTCTTATAATTGTAGTATAAACATTTTAAATTATTTTTAAAATATTTTGTCCTGTAGTTATCCACAAACAATTTCATTATTAAATAACTTTTGAACACATTAATCTTTGTTTAATTTAAAAAATTCTTTGTGCCCACAATAGTAGGTATTTACCTAGATATTTACCTAGATATTTACCTCGCCGCTTCGCGGCTCGGTAAATATCCACCACTACCCACCTCCACTTCGGTGAATAGTTGTTAAATATTCATCGCTTCTTTAATATGGATTCAAACGCCATCAAACTTTGTGACTTTTACTAAACTTTATCTGGCAACAATTTCATATGACAATTTATTTTGACAGCCATGCGTTTTGAAATTTGCATATTTGTACCTTTGAATGCAGAAAAACATTTTTTATTGGTATAACTTTTATTCTTTTTACGTCATTTAGCGTTTATTTATTGGTTTCAATTAATTTTGAGTTAATTTGGACGGTTTTAAGAGGTTTTAAAAAATTCAGAAATCCAAGATGGCGGCCGTATAACTAATCACCAAATAACTAAATCATATGACGTCACCGTTCTATTGTGCGGACCTCAAAATATATAGTTTTGGACGTACTATGTACCCTCTAGTTTTCATTGTCATAGCCTTAATGTTCTTGAAGTTACGAAGGTGACCCCCCAAACCCAAGCTCGGGAACTCAAGAAAAGCCCAGGCTGAATAGGGTTAATAGCTTTCAATTTTTGAATATCTTATTTGAAATTTGTGCTACCCTATATTTTAATATAAACTTTTAATAATTATCCTTCTGTCATCAATAGATAGTTTATAGCGTTGCTTTAAAAACACGAGATTTTCCACTATCTTGTTAAATTATTATTATTAATTGTGTTTTGAGATTGCATGGGATGTTTTGGTGTTTCCTCGAAATCTTTGTTGCACAAATTGAATTTTTATCACTTCCCCTTCCAGAGGTTTATCCCATTTTAGAAAAATAGCACTCCAGTTCTAGTATATTCACTCACTGTTCGCTGCTTTTACAGGGCTGCATCCCAGTTAAATGGACGGCACCCGAGATTCTCTATGGAAATCCCGCAGCACTGTCCGCCAAAAGTGACGTGTATGTAAAACTATTATCTTATAGCCTACAGATGACCCTTAAAATTATCTTTTGGCACTTTAGTGATATCATAAAAATCAGGTTGTTCGCAGCTTACGTCGTCGTAACGTCCGTTTAACATTTTTTGACGTACTGTATACCCTTCAATTTTCATTGCCATTATTACTCTTGAAGTACGCTTCAGAACGGGGTCGTGGAATCCGCGGCAACCTCTCTCCACTACCCCCATCCCAGAATAGGGTTAAACCTTCAAACCAACTGGTACAGCATAATAAAAAACATAAACACTGCACGAAAGTGATGCTCATAAGCCGGTCATAAGGCCGTATGAAAGATTTATTCTTAAAATTAAAAATTAGAATTATCTCGTACAGTATACGGAAATAGAACCACTGACGAGTATTGCTCAAAATGCTTACACAGGGCCCACGGTGACAGCAATTTTTATAACTGAAGTGGTCACCCTGTATAAAGAAGGATTTATTATATTCTTTTGAAATTTTTGGTGATTTTTTTAGTAAGATGAGGTTTTGTTGCATTCATAAGTCAACATAACCAGACATAAGTTATGTTAGGGCACCGAGGACCTAGGTTGCCAAGGATTTACAGTGTTGCAGTTGCAGTCGATCGGTCAGATGAGATGTAATATAGGCAATTTTAAAGATTAAAATTATGATTATTATTATTTTTTTTATGACAATGATCAGTTTCATTTTAAAAATGTAATGTTGACGAGTCTTTTGTTATACCATTTCAAATGTACATATTTTATTGTAATTAGAATTTTAATGTATTGTAAATAGTTATTTTAATTGTTAATAAACATCTTGTTCTCTTTATTATTGTTATTATTATATTATTATTATTATTATTATTATTATTATTATTATTATAAAATATTTTATATAAACTTCATCATTTTTAGAAACGTTCTCATCCAGTGCACACACTCACAAAATAGCACTACTTCATACAACATAATAAACAATTCCAAAAAGTGTGCTTATTAGTCAGTAGCTTTCACTTGAATGATAGGTGGAATACGTCCCTGTGCACAATAACTAAATTGGGATTTCGGAAAAAAAAAATACTCTGAAGCTTTCATTTGGACGGCAACCCAACAGAAAAATATACACAGACAACCCAACAGGAAATTATACCCAGGCAACCCAATAGAGCGTATGCACATGACGTCACGGCGGCCATATTGGTGTACCAAAACAATAGAACGGCGGCCATGTTGGTGTACCAAAACAATCCTGTGGGATTTGAACGCTTTTCTTATGTTAACACTTTCTTTTGTTCCAATAAATTTGCATAGCTGCTTGCCACGTGAGTGCATACGCTCTATAGGAAATTTTACAGACTCGAAAATGGATAACAATCTGTGCAGTCTAATAAGTAGCGCCCCACACGCGTACTGCTTAGTAGGGCTCAGTGGAATGTATCATGCAGAATCGACAATACGATATACAGAGGATAAAAAGCAATGCGTGATTTAACGTTAGTCCTTTTTTTTTTTTTTCATATTTTGCATTTGCGTTTCACAGGTGGTCATTCGGAGTCGTTCTCTACGAGATATTCACCCTTGGTATGTGATACTGTAAACTGGTGTGTTCAAACAGTTTAACTCTCGGACGTACACTCAAAGTTATACCCCAACCCTCGTATAAGGAGAGGGGAGTTTGCACCCCACCTCTTTTTAGGGGACGGGGGGGGGGGGGGGGGGTTACGGTGCTGCTGGGGATTTGTAACGTTATCCAAAATGGCGGACAAGATGACCGCCATCTTGCATTTTACTTTTAAAAAATACGAAAATTATTATTATTATTATTATTTTGCTGGAGTTGTTAATCCTCGGTCGTACAAGGGGGACGGGTGGGAAGGAGGGGGGGGGGGGGGGTGCTCTTAACGATTTTTCTCCCATATTTTCAAAAACATTTAAGATTAGCACATTCCATTTTCATTAGCTGTTTGTTTATCCTTAAGACACATTTTGGTAAAGTTTGGCGACAGATATATGACGTCATAAGTAACATGTGATCAAGCCATTTTTGAGTAAAACTGACATCCAACGAATACCTCAGGTAACATTGAAGCAATCTCACATAACCAACTATAGGGCAAGTGTACCCAAAATATATTCTCTATGCGTTGCCGCAATGTATGATCATTTATTAGAAAATCTTTGTTAAATGCATCATTCAATTCTTACAATTTCTCGCATCTTAGCGCATAATATTTTAGATCACCCTGTCTAGATAACACTCAAAGCAGTAAAACAGTGAAGAACAACACTGCTCTTACATGTAAAGCTGGTCTAAAGAACATCCTGTTGGGGTGGATTGGGGAGAGGGAGTAGTAAGGCTTATCAAACTACATAAAGCGATTTCGAAAAGCTCACAAATTGGACTGGCTGTGATTTCCTTGGCACATTAAATCATAGTGACTGGAAAGTACCATTATTTAAATGAGTGCGGTACACCCTTGTGGTAGAAAGGATGTGGCTGCAAACACTGATGAGCTTGCATGTCGAAGTTCTTTACGATTAAAAAATGAAATACTTAACTTTGACTATTAATTAACAGGGGGCATTCCATATCCGGGGATGACAGAGGGTAGAATAATTGCGGAAATAAGAAATGGCTACCGCATGCCGAAACCCGATCACCTCGACGACACCATGTAAGTTTCTGTTGTGATGGTAGAACTGTCTGTCCGCTAGGGTAGGACATATAGCTATTCAACAACTAATGACAACACAACTACGTCATTTAGTTTTTTACCATAACTGTAAAATTTCCCGCGCACTCATTGGTCGAAAACTATTGTTTATAAGAGTACTAACAATGAATGATGTCATTGATCACGCCACCCTCGTCTAGCGCGCGAAATAAATTGGTTTTGGCGAGAAGAAGAAATGAAGCCGGTTTGGTTTGCAAGATAGCTGTTTTCTTTGTCTATGTTTGGCGGATTTTCGCCATTTCTAATCAAGATTATATTTGTAAAAAATCCACGCTAGTCAAAGCTCAACCGTTTGGAGAAGAACTTCTTACGGTTTTGGACTCGACGATTTCAGTAACCTGATAAACATATTCGGCAAGTCAAAAGCTAAGGACGCTAAACGCTAGACTTCAATCAGCAAACTTTCGTCACTGCCACAGAGGAAAATACACAGAGGAAAACACTGCCACAGAGGAAAATACACATTTCATAGCATGGTCAATACAGTTACGAGATCTCTGTTTTGACCATGCTATGACGTCAATCATTGTTTTTCAGAGGACATTAATGGCCAATTAAAATATATTCGTTAAAATATTTGGCAGATTTGTGACACCAATTTAGTGGCATGGTGGAGCCAGACCACCCCGCATTTGTGTCATCAAATCAATGACACAACTAAAAGTTTCTCTAGATCAAATGCAGATGCTTTCGAGCCAAACGTCACTGGATGTTTAACAAAAAGAAATTGAATGCACGACTTGAATCACTTGTGTATTATTAAAATTCAAATATAAGGAGGCGTTGCAGTATTTTCCTTCATTATAGCCCAGGCCCTGAGGAAGGCTAATTTTGTTAGCCGAAATGTTGGCCGTTAAATAAATCAATCAATTGCCATATTGCCAGCCTTGAAATTCAGTTTTCTTTATAACACTTCAAGTGACATCTGGATCGAGCAACCCTACAACCAATGCGTTATTTACGCGATATGCATTTAGAGGTTCTACTTTCTTGTTATTTTAGAACATTTGTCAGGAGTTATTATAAACCTTGATGACAGCTAAAAAATACAAATTGTTTATTTTTAGGTATCGCTTAATGGACAGATGCTGGCATCATAGCCCTGACCTCCGCCCGCCGTTTGAATCCATTCGGCAGCAATTGACTACATACATTGAGCAAGAGGTTTGTTTGTGTTAAACGTGACAACGTTTTGGGTTTTTAAGACGACAAAACCAGAAGAAAAGAATAAGTTTAGATAGTGATAATTATAGTATACACAGTTATTAATGGTTAGCTAAAAGCAAGCGTGGTCCGAGGAATACCTCCAGAACTGCCTTGGATTTCCGCTGAAGGCCATGCATATAATTAATAAATATGCATTTATTTTAGAAAGTGATTATTCAGTTTCACGGGCTTTAGCTTCCAATATGGCTTTTTGGTTATAGCATGGCAGGACTTCAGCTGATCATGGGAGCTTGAAATTTGACTTTAGAAGAAAAATACTCTAATTCCTTTAATGAGTTTACAATTTGCAAAAAACGTTAAAAATTGACCTGCAAGATTTATCATGTAAAAATTTCGCGATTTTCAATAAGTCAAGTACAAAACAGAAGTCGTCTGTCTTCAATAGATTCAATTTTGGAAGTCATAAATCACGGACTCGAAGAATATCAGCTCATATTACTCGTCAAACCATCAAATACTGCTTAATATTTAAATACTTTTTTTAGACTTTTCGTCAGTTGTAATTTTCCAGTGTAATTTCTCAATGTAGCCATCATTTCTCGTCCAGTGTTTAATTCTCATCCTGTCAAACCAGTGTGCTACAGGGTAACTAGACTTTCAATAAAGTCCTTCGTCTTATATTTATAGCCCCCCGTACGAAGGACTTTTCACACTTGATTGGCGCCATTTTTAGCGACCCAAAAAAATGGGTCGCTGCGCTTAGACCAATCAGAGTAGCCGAGAGTAGCCCTTGGGGACAGAACTGTCAATCACAAGGCATTAGGCGCAATGAAACGTGACTTGCGGTTGAAATTCAACAATGGGGTCGGTTGCGAAACAATATATCGATGACATTGACAAGTCACGCCACTCCCAATTTTTGGCGCGAAACGCAAATGAAAACCCCTCAAGCGAGACAAGTCGACCTCTCGCGACTTCGTCGCTCGCTTTACTGTGAAACTCGTGAGGTCGACTTGTGGCAAGTCTACAGGGTAACACGTGTACAAAGTTTTAGCTAGTTTTCATGTTAACGTTCTCTTTTCCATTAATGTAAAAACCACGTTATGGTCGAATAATGCTAAGTGTTACTACTCCTTAGGTAACGTGTTTGTAGATTATGCACTTGGAAGAGAACAATTACCAAATACCCGTCGCTCAAGTCTTCAAATGTTAAAGGGAATGTAAAGGTGCAGCTTGCTTAACAGAAAACGAACTAAATATAACAGAATATTAATATTAAGTTATTTAACCCTATTCAGCCTGGGCTTTTTTTGAGTTTCTGAGCCTGGGAGGGCGGGGGGGGGGGGGGGGGGGCATATTGAGCCCCCCTTCGTAACTTCAAGAACATTAAGGCTATGAAAATGAAACCTTGAGGGTACATAGTATGTCCAAAACTGTCTCCTTTGCGGTCCGCACAATGGAAGGATGACGTCATATGACGTAGTTATTAGGTAATTAGTTATGCGGCCGCCATCTTGGATCCGCCATCTTGGATTTCTGAATTTT
Source organism: Cladopsammia gracilis (assembly GCA_022457155.1). NCBI lineage: Eukaryota > Metazoa > Cnidaria > Anthozoa > Scleractinia > Dendrophylliidae > Cladopsammia > Cladopsammia gracilis. The sequence goes on from JAJGOT010000121.1 coordinate 98,398, forward strand.
TTAAAACCTCTTAAAAACCGTCAAAATTCACCCAAAATTAATTAAACCCAATAACTAAACGCTAAAAGACGTAAAAATATAAAATTTATACCAATAAACATTGTTTTTATTCATTCAAAGGTATAAATATGCAAATTTCAAAAAACATGGATGTCAAATTCTTGTTGCTATGGAAACATCAAGTCACGTGATCAAAAAATTGTCATATGAAATTGTTGCCAGATAAATTTTAGGAAAAGTCACGAAGTTTGATGGCGTTCGATTACATATTAAAGAAGTTACGAATGTTGAAAGTTAGCGCGGGCACTTTGTGCCCCCCCCCCCCCCCCCCCCCCAGGCCGAATAGGGTTAACATTAAGATCCCGCTGTCCTTTACATTTCTTTTCTGTTGGTTTACTTTTGCGAAATTAATGAATTTAAAACCTTAAAATCAGCATGAAAATAAATGCATTAGTATATCATTTTCTTTAAAAAAGCGAATACTAAGGGACGGACCATTTAATTTTTGTGGGGGAGGGGGGGGGGGGGGGGTTGGGCAATTACTAAAAAAAATTCCTGCAGAAGAAATTTAAGAGAAAAAAAAATCGTGCACAAGAAAGCACGTGAAAAAAATTCAAGCATTAAGGTAAAAACAAATTCTTGCAAATAGTGATGCTTGAAAAAAAAATTCATGATCAGAAGAAATTGCCCAAACCCCCTCCCCCCCCCCCCCCACCCCACAAAAATTAAATGGTCCGTCCCTAATAAATAAAATGTACATTAACACTATTTTGCCTTGGCTTTTTTTGAGTTCCTGAGCCCTCATAACTTCAAGAATATTAAGGCTATGACAATGAAACCAAGTGGGTGTATAGTACGTCTAAGACTGCCTCCTTTGCGGTCCTCGCAATGGAACGATGATGTCATAAGACGTAGTTATTAGGTAATTAGTTATACGGCCGCCATCTTGGATCCACCATCTTGGATTTCTGAAATTTTTCAAAACTTCCTAAAAACCCTCCAAATAGGCCATTTGCACGATGACGTCATTTGACTACTACTACCAGAATTCATTTCGTTTTTCCTTTCTTATTTAAATTTTGTAATCCCGGTGCGGTTTAAATAACAATGGCCCTAATTTGCACTACAAAACAAAAAACTGAAGGATTCTGGTAGTAGTAGTCAAATGACGTCATCGTGCAAATGGCCTATTGACTCAAAATTATTCATCATAATCTAAATGACGTGAAAATGTTTATACCAATAAACAGGTTTTTCTTCATGCAAAAATGAAAATATAAAAATTACAAAAAGCATGGCTGTCATCAATCTTGTTGCTATGGAAACATCAAGTCACGTGATCAGTTAAATGTCATCAAATTCTTGCCAGATAAATTTTAGAAAAAGTCACTTGGTTTGATGTCGTTTGAATACATATTAGGAAAGCTATGAATGTTGTTAGCTAATCGTTAGTTTTACTGATTCTTATTTTCATGTTTTATTTTAAAATCAAAATCAGAATATCGAAGAAGCGAAAGCGAAGCGTTTGTCACGTGCTAAAATTGAAATGTTGTGATTATTTAAATGAATGTCTTTATTTTAGATGTATGAGGGGCTGCTTTCCGACTACGATTCAGCCAAATACTCACAGGTTGAAGACAGTGCAGCTGAAGTCCTTGGTGCTGTAGGAGGAATACGGGAACAAGCAGCTGGGCCAAGCAACATCAAGCCAATTCCACCCCCTAGAAGGAAGTTTGCCAGTGTTCAACACTAAGTAGAGTGATTACATCACTAACGGGGTCAAATAGAGTAAATGTTCAACAACACGGCAAACTCCTACTTACGGCGGAGAAAAGACAGAGGCAAGAAGAACAAGATATTGGATGTTTTGTAGAATTATCACCCACAGAGTACTGAGTTCTCCTGATGTTGTAGGAAAGACCCGCCACGAGTTTACTTAAAGATCGAAATAGATTTGTTTGCTATTAGAAATTCATAATTCAATAGATACTTCGAGATAAAGTAAAGTTAACTAATTTAGAGTTTCATACACTAATCAGTTCAGAATTGGAAAAGTCCGATAAACTCATAGTGCCGGTTATTTAAACGAAGTTTAGACGGTGTTTAACAAAACCGCGGTCTCGCCCCATTTTAATCTGGCCAACCCTATAAATGCTATTTACTGTAACTAATGCCAAGTAGGCATATAGCACAGACTAGAAAAAAAACATTTATCTCCTGAAATACACAACATATAAACAGATATGGAGGTCCATTAATTTTCTAAAACCGCGGTCTAAGTTAGACTTTGTTTAAATAACCGGCCCATATAGAGGGGGGTGAATAGGTTCGCAGATCGGCGGACTTGGCCTTCAAAAGCGCACGGATTGCGGATATTAGCGATAAATTAAGCGGATTTGCCGATTTGAAAATTAACGTGGATCGCGATCAGCCGAAAATTTTGGCCTGGATTCAGGACTTCGTCTATCTAGAAGTTCGGATTGTGGATCTGATCATTAATTTTTTGGTCGGCCTTGGACGGTATGTTGGTGTTTTGTCGACTATTTTTGCCAGTTTCACCAGCAAAAGAAGAAAACTTCGAGTCAAATCTAAATACTGCACAGGAAAAACAAAATATATACCCATGTGCAGTATATTTATACTGCGGAAAGTTTTAAAGTAATGCGGATCCGGATTTGAACGAAAATAACGTCGGATCGACGGATCGGGCCAAAACATAGCACAGATCGGTAGATTTGCATATCCCTATTCACCCCCCTCTCTGTCATAGATATAGCTTAGCAGTTACGTTCCTCGACCCCTTTTTTTCTCTTAGTGTCCGGGGTGGGCATGGGAGGGCGTGGGCGAGTGTTATCTTGTGACGTCACCACTTAAGGTAGAGTCCAGGTATGAAGGAGCAGTGAAGGCTAAGGGACGACTAGGTTGATTTAATACATGTTTTATTGCCCCTATTACAGAAAAAGTAGTGTGGCATTTGTAGTAGAGTATGCGTACACTCTTATAATTAACTATTTCAGCTTTGCTTTTTCATAATATTACCCAGTAAGCAGTAGGTTTTATAACTGATCAAGTCAGGAGGTCGCAAAAATAACAACAAAAAAAAAAACACAAAAAAACAAAAAATAATCAGAGATGTCTTATTATTCGCGAATAAAATAAAATAGTGGTCGTATACATAATATATTACGTGCTTTCCGGCATTGATATTGTTTAACACTTAGTTATTAATTTTCGTTAACGATAAAGTTACTGTCGCAAATATAAGATATGACCTTACAAATTACGGTATTTTTCGCGAATAAGATAGCACTTGTATACATGGCATTTTATATGCTTTGTTCTTGATATTATTATCCAGTTAGCAGTAGCTTTTAATAACTGATAAAGTCAGGATATCGCGAAAATAACGTAAGTTATAAAAAAAAAAAAATAACAAAAAAAATAACAAAAATTAATCAGAGATTTGTTTCTATTTGCGAATAAAATAAATTAGTGGTCGTATACATAACATTTTATTCGCTTTCCGGCAGCGATATTGTTTAGAACACTTAGATGTAGCTATTTAAAATTTTTATTAACTGATAAAGTCAGGATCGCGAATATAACTTGAGATATGACCGTACAAATTACGGTATTTTTTGCGAATAAGATAGTACTTGTATACATGTATTTTAAGGGCTTTGCTGTTGATATCATTAATTATTTAATATCGCTTTAATTTTCTTATACATATAAGAAAAGGTAAAAAAAAGCTCCCATTTGTCGCACTTAAACGTGCTTATTATGGTATAATGATTAACTGGTCAAAACAGGATCAGTGGTATATTGTTACAAACTAAAATAATTATTTTCTTAAACATTTTGTCCATGTATGCAGGAAAGCCTCTTAAAATAACACTTGGTTTGCTTGGAATGACAGCACTTGTGATGTACTAAAAGTTGACATCAAGTGATTAAGCAGATCTAGAGGAATTCTGTGTTCATGATTAAAATGTACCAAAAATATATAACATAACGTATTTATTAAATTGTTGTAAAAGACGCTGTGGGAGCTATAAATAAACACCTAAAACGTACAATTGAAGTAAACACTTATTTATCTACCAGAATTTCATAGTTTAACCACCTCACAGAACATTTTCGTATTATCACACTGCTCAATCTCTACCAGTTCTTTGAATTAATATGATGCATCACAGGTACACCTAATAGTTTAACCATGCTCAATCTCTACCAGTTCTTTGAATCAAAATGATGCATCACAGATACACCTAATAGTTTAACCCTGCTCAATCTCTACCAGTTCTTTGAATCAATATGATGCATCACAGATACACCTAATAGTTTAACCTTGCTCAATCTCTACCAGTTCTTTGAATCAAAATGATGCATCACAGATACACCTAATAGTATAACCACCTCACAGAACATTTTCGTATTATCACACTTCTCAATCTCTACCAGTCCTTTGAATCAATATGATGCATCACAGATACACCTAATAGTTTAACCACCTCACAGAACATTTTCGTATCATCACGCTGCTCAATCTCTACCAGTTCTTTGAATCAATATGATGCATCACAAATACACCTAATAGTATAACCACCTCACAGAACATTTTCGTATTATCACACTTCTCAATCTCTACCAGTCCTTTGAATCAATATGATGCATCACAGATACACCTAATAGTTTAACCACCTCACAGAACATTTTCGTATCATCACGCTGCTCAATCTCTACCAGTTCTTTGAATCAATATGATGCATCACAAATACACCTAATAGTTTAACCCCCTCACAGAACGTTTTTGCATTATCACACTGCTCAATCTCTACCAGTTCTTTGAATCAATATGATGCATCACAAATACACCTAATAGTTTAACCACCTCACAGAACATTTTCGTATTGTCACACTGCTCAATCTCTACCAGTTCTTTGAATCAAAATGATGCATCACAGATACACCTAATAGTTTAACCACCTCACAGAACATTTTCGTATCATCACACTGCTCAATCTCTACCAGTTCTTTGAATCAATATGATGCATCACAAATACACCTAATAGTTTAACCCCCTCACAGAACGTTTTTGCATTATCACACTGCTCAATCTCTACCAGTTCTTTGAATCAAAATGATGCATCACATTACACCTAATAGTTTAACCACCTCACAGAACATTTTCGCATTATCACACTGCTCAATCTCTACCAGTTCTTTTAATCAAAATGATGCATCACAGATACACCTAATAGTTTAACCACCTCACAGAACATTTTCGTATCATCACACTGCTCAATCTCTACCAGTTCTTTGAATCAATACGATGCATCACAGATACACCTAATAGTTTAGTCATGCTCAATCTCTACCAGTTCTTTGAATCAAAATGATGCATCACAGATACACCTAATAGTTTAACCCCCTCACAGAACGTTTTTGCATTATCACACTGCTCAATCTCTACCAGTTCTTTGAATCAAAATGATGCATCACAAATACACCTAATAGTTTAACCACCTCATAGAACATTTTCGTATCATCACACTGCTCAATCTCTACCAGTTTTTTGAATCAATATGATGCATCACAAATACACCTAATAGTTTGACCCCCTCACAGAACGTTTTTGCATTATCACACTGCTCAATCTCTACCAGTTCTTTGAATCAATATGATGCATCACAGATACACCTAATAGTTTAACCACCTCACAGAACATTTTTGTATTATCACACTGCTCAATCTCTACCAGTTCTTTGAAACAAAATGATGCATCACGGGTACACCCAATTACAGAAGCGTTTTATGGAAAATTATATATAGAGATAGGCTTAACGTAACAGTGGAGCTCTGTTAACAGAAACGATGATGATAAGCTTATCTTAGGTGAAAGATCGGAAGCACAGGAAAAATTCAATTTTAGCAATTCTCAAAAACAGTAAGCTTATTACACAACCGTCTGCTCAGTACATTTAGACTGCACAAAAGATCACAATAACAAATTTAATATTTTCTCGGTCTAGAATAACTAGAAAAGATTTGAGAACTTCAATTTTCCATAAGTGACTTGGAAGACTGGTTGGCAATCAGTTTGTATTTATGTCAGGTGGGGGGCCCGGGGAGTCTGTCTGTGAAGATGTGTACTAATTTCTTTGGGGAACTCGTATACAATGTCCCTCTATTCCTAATTAGACATATTCGTCATGCAATATGTGGTTTAATGGAACGTATTACATATACCCTGTGTTTGGCCTGAAAGTGCGCACCTCACGCCACACTTCGCTCAGTCTTTTCGAAACTGACAACCGTAACATTTCTTCGTTGCTTCTTCTCAAGTTCATCGCTGCCCCCTCTGCTTTAGTAGGCAGCTCTGGCAACCACGACGGCAACGGCAAATAAAACGTCATTGAACAAAATTATTCGCGTTCTTTCAAATTACTTTGCAATTGTCCAGGAGCTGAATTCCTAGGGCTTTCAATTTCAAATAGAGAAAGACGACCCTGTAGACCGGGTCAAGCACAGATTGTTACGTTCTTCCGCCAGTTAAATTCATATGAACCGAAATTTATTTTTACGTAGTTATCAAATTTAGCCTTTGAAGTACATGATTCCAAAGTTTGAGACGTTTAGAATAAAAATTGGCGATGTTACAGGCGTTCGAAGTTGTGCTATTTTACCTTAAAAAATGCTCACGAAATTCAAGGGTGCTCGATGTATGACGTCATGTGACGTAATGTTGGTTGCAAAAGTTTTTAAGTTTCAGTGACTCTTCGTGAGTTCTTGTTGCTCCGAAATATGTCTAGGGATTCGGAAATGGATAGCTTGTCTGAAGCTTCAAGGAACCAGGAGGAGGTTAAAAGCGAAGAAGATGTGGAGTTCTACAGCTTAGTTTGTACACCGTATTCATGAGGAATCTCCCGCAGCCGCCGGCGTTGGGCACCCGCGAGAAGCAGACGTGGATGGCCTTACATCAACAGCGTTGGAGGAGAGATACGAAAGATAATTTAGTCGGTGCAATAGAGTTTCTTTGCTGTAGGGAGGTGGTAATTGCGTCGGCCAACATGTGCTTCGACGGATCTATCGAGCGCATAAGCTGCATAACACAACACGAAGGTAACACAGCGCGAAGGTAACACGGTACCCGCCAACAGAACGGTGCTGCGTTGCTCCATTGCTGATGGACAAAGACGGCCCGGAACATACCGCCGTCGATCTAGATCACGAGTAAGTTCACATCTGTCGTAACTTTTTTAGACAGTATTATTTTTATTAGCTTGTGTAAGCTTTAGTTGCTATATGCAAATAAAGGTATCTATTTCTCCTTTATTAGTCTGGTTTTGACACGAAGTTCCGAAGTTACATGTAGCTTGAAGCGACTTTGTTCGCGGAATTTCAAAAGTAATATTTGTCATAAGCAGATAGATAGACTTAAAACTTTTATTCGAATTCGAGTTTCCAGAGTGCTTGTTCTGAAATAATATCTGTGTATTATAACCGGTTTTTTTCGCGGCAATAATCATACTATTCACACAGGTAAAATCTGTGATAATTGTGACAAAAGCTTATACCGTATTTATTCAAATCAGCGCCCACCCATCCTGGATGCCCAAAAAATGAGTGGCTGTCAAAGAAACCGGGTAGAGGCCTACTTTTCAAGACTATCCGTGCTAAAGAGAAAGTAAACCAACACATCATCTTCCCGTCAAGCAACTATAGATGGATTAGAAGACGTGGTGCACGAAGAAGATTGGTTGGAGCAGGTGTACGAGGTTAACAAAAAAATTATCTGTCCAACTACGATGCATACTTATTGAAAAACATGATCGCCGAGTCTTCTTGCGGCAAAACCTAAACATATTGTTCGTGAGCCGACAAAAAAAGAACTGGCCAGCGGTTTATCTTCGCCGATAACAAAAATATCTTGCTGTATGACTGCTTTAATGCTTTACTGCTTTAAGCGATTCCATTCAGATGACATTGGTTGAGAAAGTTTGATCTTCGTGCCTGGATAAACTATATGGTGAAGAAAAACGTATTTCGTAACTTTTTATTACTGGCATTCGTTCACCATGGGAATATGGCCGTGTTTAGCTGAGTAACAGAAGTTCCGCCCTGATTTGCGGGCAAACAACTAGATGACGGCCATATGTTTTAACAGATTTTAGTAGCAGGTAGATCGATCTTTTCCTTGATATGCAGGGAAGTCTGTGAAAACGAACCACTTTTGAGATTTTCCCCCTTGATTTGGGTCAAATCGTATGTTGGGATAAGTGCCAAAATGGATAAACTTAGTATCCTCGGTTTTATTATACTAATTACTGTTTACAATTACAATTGGTCTGATTACTAAGATAAAGGGTCACTGTTTATAGCTAGTGAATTTGAAGGTTTTAAGTAATCTGTTTTGTCCAAAGCGAATAGCTGTAGTTTTGGCAAAATTCACGATCTCGTCACTGAATTTCGAAGACAGTTGTGAGCGCGGAAAGTTTGCCGATAGAAGTTAACAGAAAAAAATTATAAGCGAAATCTTTTTCCGGAGCGAAAATCAATATGAGGATCTAAAAGCATTGACCGCCAAAGAAGATTAGGTTGTTTGATGCGGTCTAAAGAGCTCCTTGGTGCCTTGGAAATTATTCAACAAAGTTTCTAATTACTTTAAAAATGAAACGATGAAGCAGAGATGGTGAGTTGTCGCTGCCTTTAGAAAAAAAATATATTTTAAAGTACTTTTTGGTCGCGGATGGATGATCACATGTGAGAGCGTTAGAAAAACCGAAATTTCTTAGCTTTGGGGGGGGGGGGGGGAGGGCACAAAGTGCCCGCGCTAACTTTCAACATTCATAACTTCCTTAATATGTATTCAAACGCCAACAAACTTTTTTTTTTATAATTTGCATATTTATACCTTTGATAGAAGAAAAACAATGTTTATTGGTATACCTTTTGTATTTTTACGTCATTTAGCGTTTATTTTTTGGTTTTCATTAATTTTGGGTGAATTTGGACGGTTTTTAAGAGGTTTTAAAAAAATTCAGAAATCCAAGATGGCGGATCCAAGATGGCGGATCCAAGATGGCGGCCGCATAACTAATTACCTAATAACTACGTCATATGACGTCATCGTTCCATTGTGCGACCGCAAAGGAGACAGTTTTGGACGTACTATGTACCCTCCAGGTTTCATTGTCATAGCCCTTATGTTCTTGAAGTTACGACGGGGGGGGGGGGGGGGGGGGGGGGGGTGGGGGGGAACTCAAAAAAAGCCCAGGCTGAATAGGGTTAACAAACATCACAAGCGGCTCGTGATGCTGGGGACAATGTTGAAATATAACTCGAAGTTTTTATCCGAAATACCCCTAGAAACCATTGTATTACCTATACAAATCCATTTCTTGACCGTCTACAAAATCTCTCTCGAAGTATAAAGATTCCTGTTTAGTTATCGAAGGAGGTTCTTAGTTAAGAGCTCCATAGCATAGACTCTTTTCTTTTCTTTTCTTTTTTTTGGACAAGCACCGTAACATATAGCCTGCGAATACAGCCTGCTCTCATCGACACCGGCTACGTGGCTACGTGCAGCTACGTGGCATACTTCTACAGATGATCAATACTGGGTCAACACACATCCATCCGGTGACGTCAGGTGGTTCATACCGCATTAAATTTGCATCATGCATCAGTTTTAGTATAAATCTACTAGCGTTCTATCACAAATGCTGTTATCTTATTGGCTACCCTACTCGCTATCTATTCTGTTCTGGTATGAATCTGCCAGCGTTCTATAACGAATGCTGTTCTCTTATTGGCTACGCTGTTCACTATCTATCCTGTTATAGAAAGTGAGTCTGTGCGGTTGTCAGTGAGCGGTTGTTATTTATATCATTATTCAATAAAAACGCGAGGCCTGTCTTGTTAATTAAGTTTTGAACGTCTAGTAGATTCATACTAAAAAAATATATACATTATCCGTTCTTGATCAGGCTATGCGTGCTAGAAACCTCGAGCATATAATCTAATTGTTAAGTGTACTTTTTTCTGTTGCCTTGGCTAAATCTGCCTCGAATAATAATTTATATTTCTGTCGACCCCAAGTTGAGAACTCTTGATTAACCTGACTGTAATTTTCCATTGTTTATATCGTCATTTTCTGAGACATAAAGCGCCTGCAAACTCGTATTGAATACTTAACGCGATTAAATACAAATAATTTATTTCCCGTGATTTATTTGCCGTCATTTCCCTAAAAAGAGGGCCCAAGCACGTCGCAGCAACAGCCTACGTTTATACATTTTAGAGGCCAATATCGGTACCCCCTGTGAGCGCCGGCGAGAGAGCGCCCACAGGGAGACCAATATCGCAAGCAATTTCCGAGTTTCTGGGGTTTTTTATACGCTTGGTTTACTTTCACCAATGTATTGCTTGTGGCAGCGAATACACTGTAATGCATCACAGGTTATATTAGAGGTGGTAGAACTGGTTTCGAAAGTGGAATAAAAAGTTTAATATTGGAGAAGCAGGGACAATTAAGTGGCATTATCTTACCCGCAGTAATTCATGTCAGACGTGTGACCCGGAAGTTGACAAAGCAAATATTTATTCTATAAACTTCCATCGTTTAGGAACATTTTCTTTTTAAACCGAACCATTCTAACTGAACTATGCTGGGCATTCAAGTTATTGCTTTAAAAATCATTTACTTTGCCCGTGACTGGATTCCGGGGAGGGGATTCTTGACAAGTAACACAATTATCTGATTTTCCTACCCTGCCTAAGACAGAATTCTGATTTTTAAGGCCCTGTCTAAGACTTTTACAAATAGTCCTGGGCACTGACTTTCTGGCTTGTAGCTTAGCATCACTGCACTGCCGAAGTCAACGGACGTCAGCGCGAGACATTTGGCCACGTTTCGATAGTCCTCCCCCCCCCCCCCCCCCCCCCCCCTTTTCCGGGCGGCCAATACTTTGTAACCTCGGTGCAGTAACATACGTGATAAAATTTAGTTCAGTCTTCATCTCTGTTTACTTTTTTTAATTGTCTACGTCACCACTGTAACTCTTTTTTCCTGTCTTGCGAAATGTATACATAAATTATGTATATTGTCCTGTATATTACATTGTAGCTTTAGGTTATTTCACTTATAACACCCTTATAACGCATACGAAGAAGGCTCGTCTGGCCAGCTGAAAAATTTTACAAACAATTTTTAGTAATATTTTTGGCATCAGCTTTGCTGAAGTCTTTGGACTTTTCGTCTATTTGTTTTTTCTCTTTGGATTTTGAATCCAAGAAACATTTATCCAGCTCTATTAAGCTCGGTTATTTCCAACTGCCTGTGTAAAGGTAAGAGAGAGAAGAAAACTTCATTTGAAATGCAAATCGTATTTAATTTTAAGCGTTTGGAACTATGTTTGAGTGCGATGTACTCTGATGTACATTACTTTGCAGTTTGCGCGAATGTCAGAGTCTGTTTGATATTCTTTGCATTAATGTAGAAGTCGATCGCTAACTGCACCGTCGTATATATCAATTATACGCGGTAAGGTCTCGACTGGAGAGACTCGACATTTACATACGAATTCCAACTGTTTGTCTCCCCTGTCGGAATAGGCCATTTGCACGATGGCGTCATTTGACTACAACTACCAGAAATCATTTCGTTTTTCCTTTCTTATTTAAATTTTGAAATCCCAGTGCGGTTTAAATAACAATAGCCCTAATTTGCACTACAAAACAAAAAACTGAAGCATTCTGGTAGTTGTAGTCATATGACGTCATCGTGCAAATGGCCTATTCGTTGAACCATGCGTTCAATCCAGTTAGAACCCCGATGTATCGAAGTGCCAAGGGACCAGGGAAATTTGTTCGTTCAGGACACGGTTGTTCAAAAGGTAGATAGCGCAATCCACCGGATAAATCACTATCCAGTGGATAACACAATTGGTTTTGCTGATGCTTATCCACTCACCCTTTGAACAACCGGTGCCTGGTGGGTAGCGCTATCCACCTTTTGAACAACCGACCGGTAATAAAATTTGTGTCCATTAGAGCACACCTTCAGCACCTGGTTTCTTCTTCGAGGTAAAGAAATGTTGGACGAATGCTGAAGAGAATTTTGAAACCGTTTACACTTGGTTTTTATTTTCATGGTATTCGGCCATAGTTATATTGATCAAATATATTCTCAAGTCATGCGTGAATCGAGCGCGATTGTGCCTAGACAGTTTTGTTAAGCCCAGAGTTCATTTCATTTAGCGAGATAATTTTCAAAAAGGTAACGACGTTTTTTTTAATGTGAACATGTTTCGGATGAAACTTCATCCATCTTCAGCACGATCAGTAACAGATAAGAAAAAACTGAACAGAAAATATATACTGAGATTTCAAACAAAACTAAATGGCCAGTGAAAGATTGACATGAAAAATATGTCTATTGAGTGAAGGTTTTTAGAAAAGTGCTACTCGCTAAATTGTAACAGTTTTTTCGATTAAATGGTAGCTAACTGCCACAAAAACTAAGTTTAGTTGTTCTTGAAACTCCTTTGCATTCTTTGTAATGCAGTAAGTTTCAATTTTTAAATTTGCGTCTACTAGGATCTTAAATTTTGAATTGCCATAATTATTAGTAATTACATTTGCATTTTCCATTTCCTCGCATAGGCAGTACCTTAGGTTCATCATGCATGGTGTGGCGGACTTTTTTTTTAGCTTCAATTGTACGGTCTATAAAAAATGTACTGTGCAGACGGTCGCGTAAAATTTGTTTTTGAGAATTGCTAAAATTGAAAATAGCCCGTTCGTCAATCTTAATTCTTGTGCTTCCAACCTTTCACCTTAGTTAAGTTTCACCTTAGTTAAGTTTCACCTTAGTTAAGCTTGTTCAAAGTGCGACGCTGTTAGGCTTGGGCTATGTATATATTACACTTCAGTACTATTACAATGCCAGCTTGTACATGTTCCTGCTTTACATACAGACACCCGATTAATACAGACACGCCATATATAATAATTATTATGGACAGTTTTCTTGGTTCCCCCTGAAAGTGCATACATTTTATTTTCTCAAAAATTTATCTACTAAAGGGGTATGAATAACGGACGGTTTTTCCCGTCCAGACTAAAACAATCTCACAAAGTTAACCCCATTAATACAGATAATTTGGCTTATGTTAAGAGTTTAAATTTTCTCAATGGGAGCATGCATGTACACTACATGTACACATACAGCTAATCATATGCTTTTGTCTAGTCATAATTATTTAGCATCTTACTGTTACTCACAGTGTATTAGGTCATTCATAAGAACCTGGTTTAGGGTGACTCACTTGAAATCCAAAATACATCATCTGTGACCTGGATGCAATTTTGCCACGGCAAACGTTTGGTTATACATGTAACTTCTTTGTTTTTTACTCTATTGCAATACTTCTTTTTGTATCTGTTAATTACATGAAGCATGGATTAATAAATATGAACTGATTTTCTTCAAAGTAAATACAGGAGCCAAAATCTGGATTTGCTAAACCCTCATTTCATAATTATTGAGGCCCTCCTAGAAAATAAATGGTCTGTTTTATTTGGCTCAAAATATAAAAAAATTAGGGAATCGACTTCCTTTGATATAGTCAAGAATGTGGCTAAGTTGCAAAAAAATTGTTGGAACAGAAAAATAATAATGCTACAGCAGAAATGCCATCAATTTAAATGTTTATTGTGCCTTGAAAAATAATAATCGTGGATACTCAACACCAAGAATATGTTGTATAGGCATGTGTTATATCTTATAGCAAGTTCAATTGCACATGCTACAAACCATTAAATTTGACTGACTCAGTCTCAGACCAACACACATGGCAAAAATGCACTAATTATGTAATATTGCTCTCTTTTAAATTTACCAAGATTATTTATTTTGTTATTTCCTCCTAAAACATAATATAACAACAAGAAATTTGTAGTATTGGTGAAACTTCCGAACTTGTTTTGGTGTTTACCCTGTGCCGTGCATGCAGAAAAATTTAAAATCTCTGGTGTTCGGAATACCAAATGGCAGCCCTTATTGCTTTTTACAGGGGCTCACTTCCGCCAGAAACCTTCGAACACACCTCCGTAATCTTTGATCACTGCTAGTTCCAGGGACAGGCTTTGGGGTTGCCAGCTATATCAGGAAACAAGTAGCTGGTAATTGTCCCAGTTTTTGGACTTTGTTTGAATAAAGCAAATGTTGTTTTGAAAACAATGAACATCCCTTAGTGTGACACTGTGTGAAATACACTATTTGTACATTGTGTATGTACGAGAGAGACTGGATGATATAATAATGCATGAAGTGGGCATGTTGCAAGTCACCCGGGGGGGGGACGTACATTTTACTAAGTCTATGTCGCCATATACATGTATGGCAATGACCACTTGAATAGGTGGTCATCAACTCAGCCTTCTATATTTGTTGTTGTTAAATTTTTGTCATGTTCAAACTTTGAGTTGTATGTCTTCTTCACTGCATTTGCTGGCAGTAATAGTTGGCTGCTGGCTACAAAATGTAGATGTATTGACACTCCTGTGAAACCTGTTTTGTGGGTGAGGCTGCACATGTACACTATACCAGGGTGTTCATTCTCTGCCTACTACGCAGAATTCTCCGGCTAAATTTCGATGGCAATATGTACATGTTGCTATCTTCGCACTTTCAAATATTCTCCTGTTACTTTACACTATTCTCCTGCTAGTACGATTCTTAATGAAAACCCTACTGTAGATGTACATTTTCTTTCTAGAAAGTTATTCCTGTCGGCATAGCTTTATACATGTAATTATCCTGAAAGGTATTAGAATTATTAGTCACATGACAGTTGTGAATTTCTATTCAAACATTGTTAGTGGTACCAAACCACAAATTTCTACATGGAAAAAAAAGTCCCTCCTGGTCATTCTCCTTATCAAGCTTAAATTATTTTTACCTGCTAGGTGAAAGATAGAGAGAATTAACCCTGAATTGCTACAGTGCTGTATATGCATTTTTATAAGCTTCACATTTTTAATTTCCTTACAGGCAGTTCAATTGATTCTTCACAATGTGCCGGATTCTCCTTTACTTTTCGATCTTCTGCCTTGCAACTCTGACAAATGGTAATTATATAACTGTACTGTATTTACTGGTACTTGATTAAAATTGATGTCTTCCCTCATTTGCATTTTATATGTAAATCCCTAGGCTCCCTCCAAACACACTTGTTATCAAACAGTCAAATGTCTTCGGCAAATTAAAACATTGAACACAAACTTATTCTTCGGTGCTGAATTTTTTTTTTTTTTTTTTTTTTTTTTTTAACTAATTGAAGGGCTCCTGGCAGGAACGTCCTAAGTATGTTTTTGGCAACTTTCACTAAAACTGTATGTTTTAGGCCCTTTAAAGCATGGTTTTGTCAAATTAGTGATTTATTATTGTTAACCCTTGGACGTACACGCAAACGTATACCCCAACCATGGTACAAGGGGCGAGAGGGTGTTGCAACAACCCCCCCCCCCCCCCCCCTTGGGTTAGATAGATAGATAGATAGATAACTTTATTTATACACGGTATTTCCATCAGCTTAAATTATCATAATCAGCTAACTACCTAACTTCCTAACTACAAATAAGAGGTACAATATAAAAAATAAAAACTGCTTTTCATGGAGGCCGTGTTCAAAAATATTATTTAAAACGTTACTTAAAACTATGGCGACTTATTTTTGTCTTAAATTCGCTTAAGGAAGACGCTAGTCTTAATTCTGTGGGTAAGTTGTTCCACAACTGAGCTCCACTGTATGAAAAACTTCTTTTCAGATAATCAGTGCGAGGTTGTGGAAGAACTAGTTTGTTTTCGGTATTCCTTAAACGATAAGCATTCGCGTTATCGCGATAAACAAATCTTGATAGTAGATAATCTGGTGTCATCCCATGTAAGGTCTTATACATCATGATAGATTTCATTTCTAATCTTTGATGACATAGTTTACGCCACCCTAATGCCCGGAACACATCATCCAAATTACTATCGTAGCTCGCAGACATTAAAATGCGGGCTGCGCGATTTTGAAGCCTTTGAAGCTTTTCAGAAAGGCCCTTGTTACAGTTTCCCCACACCACACTGCAATAATCAAAGTGAGACTGAACAAGGCTATTATAAACTTTGATTAAAATGTTAAATGGGATAAGATGCCGTATCCGTTTAATTGCACCAATGACGGAAGCAATCTTTTTACAGACATTTTCAATATGGCATTCCCAGTTTAAGGTTTGGTCGATGTAGACTCCAAGGGATTTAGCTGATGCTACTTGTTCTACAGCGTTATTATTTATAGTAAGAGAAGGGCTTTCTGAAAATTGTGACAACTTCTGCCTTGATGCAATAAGTATAAACTCAGTTTTTGTCAAATTCAGGGTAAGCTTGTTAGCCGATAACCATGTGTATACATTACTTAAGTCATAATTAAGGCAATCATTTATATGCTTAACGTCTGCACTAGCAAACGTCAAGCTGGTATCATTTGCGATGTTGCAATATTTCGGAAATATTTTACATCTAATAGATAGCCCGCGATGTGCTCTACAAGATAAGGTAAATATTATGGGTTGGGGCGCTGCTGGGGGTCCGTGACGTCATCCAAAATGGCCGCCAAGGTAGCCGCCATCTTGGATTTTACTAAAAATTCAAATTTATCAGAAAAATGCAGAAATTGCAAATATTGTCTGCTAGAGTTGTAAAATAACATACAATTAAACATTTTGATGCTTTTGGTAGCATTTTATGTTTTTTCGCTGAGAAAAGGTGAAAAACATGCTTCTTTCTTCAAAAATGGGTTGACCACATGTTACTTATGACGTCATATCTCGTTACCATAGCAACTGGTTGTCGCCAAACTTTACCAAAATGTGTCTGAAGGATAAATGAACAGCTACTGAAAACAGCATGTGCTAATCTTAAATGGTCTTTAAAATATCGGAGAAAAACCTTAAGGGGGGGGGGGGGGGGGTGGGGGGCTCAACCTGTTCAAAGATAGAAGAATAGAAGAAACTGATTTGTTGACCTGGTTTAAATCCTTTCAGTCTTGTTTACATGATCCAGTCATTTTTAGCAAATGAGTCTCTTTTGAGGCCAAAAATCCAAGATTTCAATGAAAACTTTTCAAAAAAGTACTTAGGACATTCTTGCTGGGAGCCCTTCATTTATTCAGGTCAGATATTGCCATATTTTGAGACATAATCTGCGGATCGCATACATGTACACGACTTGCTATTAAAAGTTTTGAGGTTTGCAATGTGTTTTAGCTCAATTTAAAACCACACAGCCTTTTCTGAATTTTCTTATATTGAGAGACCCTTTAAGGATGTTTGCATGAAAATCTTCTGACTTTTGCTGAAACTAGAAAAAGAGTTACTCTTGTTACAGCCATGCTCCGTCACGCGTGACCAGTATTTTTGAAAATTGAATGGAGTTTTCAAGATCGATTACGCGTCGGTTTTGAAAATTCATTCCGAGATTCGGTATTCCCGTAAGAATTTTACTGCATTTTCGGAAACAAAGAACAACAAAATATCATTTTGTTTGAAATGTTACATATCCGAACAATATAAGTTTTTTTTTATACGTGCAGCGAAGTAATTTTTCATTAATTCGTGACTTTCAAAGTGTTTTCCACAGAGATCTTTACAAAGAAATAAACAAAGGTTCATTTCATTCTCTAGATTACTGGTCACGCGTCACGGAGCATGGCTGTAATAATGCAAAACAATTGGGGGATCACACAAGCAACAGGGAATGACTGCTGTCTCATCTGTGACGTTGTCAGGCTGAGGATATTTTTTGTCCTTTTGTTACTTTTGTGTGCGGAATGCATATTAAGTTTCCCTTTGACACTCGCTAACACTTAGCCGCAGGCTACAAACCACTTGAAAACCACTTTAAACACTTTTCTTGTTAAATTTAATTAAATTTAATTAAATTTTAGTTGGAAAATGTCTGATGGCGAAATGTTATTTTCCAGCACTGATTCTGTTACCTAACTTTGTTTTTTTTTTAGGTCAGCAAGCCTCTGAACCACCAAGAATTACTAACTTTTTACAAGGGAATTTACTTGCACCTGAAGATGTCAAATTTAATACTATAGATATTGCCATGAGGCTTCCATGTGCCGCCTCTGGAAATAACTTGCAATGGACTTGGAAACACAACGAGACAGTGATTGTGCCAAATCATAAGTTCAAGGTTGACAGTTCAGATGGAACCTTGACTGGAAAGCAGCTTCTTGCTTCAGAAAGTGGAAATTACCAATGCCTCGTCAAAGGCACTGTCACAGATAAGTCTGGCAAAACAAGTACAGTGGAAACCTTCAGCAGGAAGGTACAGGTTGCGGTGACAGGTAAGAGGTACTTTTGAAATGGAACATCATCAGGCTTGCCTTGTTATATAACTTAATTAATGTAAACACCAGAATAATTTATTCTGGTTGGATTCCATAGCAATAGCAGCCAAAAGATCAATAATTAATTTTAATAGCTAAGGAAAGTTAAAGCATTTAGCAAAATTAATTTTCCGGTCCATTTAAAATAAAATAGAAAGTATACTACATAGCATTCAAAGATGCCATTCTTTTTAATATATTTTTTTTAAATACATTGTTAAACTTTTTAGTACCACTGTGTGAAAGTAATTTGCCCTGGCTCACCGACGCATGAATGGCAAGTGGATCTTAAAGCTGTTGCATGATCACATGCAGTGAATTTTTTTTTAAAATAAATTAGTTTGAAAGAGATCTTTCCATTAAAACTTTAACTGTTTCTGGCTTAAGGTGGCCCGCGGCTATTTAATGGCGTGGAGGTTCCCTTTTATAAATCGAATTTTCAGCATGTAAGCGTTAACCGATATTTGTAAGTTTTGGTAGGTCGATAAAGGAGTCTCCAAATTATACGGGACTTTAAATTTTAGTGCACATAAGATAAGCGATTAAAAGTTACAAGCGTTTTTAGAAAACCCCGTTTTTTAAAAAAAACGTGAATATTTTCATAAAACGACGACAATTTTTTTTTCTAATTAAGCTCAATATGTTCCAAGACTGCAAGCTTTACTGTGAGCAATTTTCCACAAAATCGGCTGGACAGAAATTACTGCACAGTCGAATGCTGAATTTAAGTCTACCGTGTACCTTCAGATCGAAAATTTATTGATTTTTTTTTTTTTGGCGTCAAAGTAAAGTTTACAGAATGAACTTTCATCCAAAAAAAAATTATCAAAAGATAGTGAAAATTGACGGAGAAATGACGGTATAACTTTTGTGGGCGGAGTTTGTTTATGAAGCGATATATTTTTCTAAGCGCTGTTTTCTCAAAGTTAATTTTTCGCTTGTAATTTTTCGTATGTACTATACCCGTTCAAATCATGCACAAGGATGTCATTAAAAACATGAGGTAAGAGTCGTGCAGGCCTGTCAAGTGCTCCCATTTACATGGCAGTTTAGTCTCTTCGCGCTAAAAGGGATTTGGTTTGGGGCGAGATCTCCCGCATTGCAATGACATGTAAATTGACAGGATGTCAAGGAAGGAAAATCTGATACCAAAACTTCACTTGACCGTGAAAGTTCATTCGTCTGGGCTTAGTCTGTGGTCTCTCTTTTCCCGCTCGCCCGTCTTGACCCCGGTTTTTGAGCGGCCATTTTCTGCTCGCCGATGATTTTTCGTTTCTTGCTCGACCAACTACAGTCAGTGGGAAAGAGGGACTGCTCGTAGTCTACTATTAAGTTACATTATATCGGCTTATAAGCATCTATGATGCAAAAATAACTGTCAACTGGTTCAATTTTGTTTATTTTCACGGCTTATTTGAAATACATGTAAGCATGATGAATTACGTGACACATTTAAAACCTTTACAAATCAGAACCAAAACACATCGTTAAAACCTGAAACATTTGTGAAGGATTGTAACACTAGTATCTACAACAAGCAAGGACAAAAGGGTTGGAACTAATTTACATTTACGATGTTTCCCTACGCACGCGACAGAAACACAATACGCAAAAATGATAAGTGTCCGTTTCCCGACCCCTACCCCCTTACAATGTTGAGCCCGTGTAATAAAAATGATTTGTGGATTTCAACATTGTCTCGGGGGGAGGGGTGGGATTGGTAAGATTGGCATTAAACAAAAAACATGGCTTTTTTGGTCAGTCACACTAAATTAGTAGTTAGCAGGAGGACTTTGTAACATTTGTCCCAAGAACTTTTGTCCTTGATTGTACCTACCTTGTTAGAAACAGCTTTGTAAGATGTATAGTTTAGATTTTTGAATTTTTATGAATATGTGTTTGAGCCCCAGCTAGTTTGATAGAAAAACAGAGTATTGACCACACCATGCACAGCAACCAATATTTTCCACACTTGCATGTTTTTCAAAAAAATAGTGACAGCCTTTACTTTGCAATCTTGTTTCTTCACAGTTGTTAGAGCATTTATAAATCCAAATACTGACTCGACGGTAGAAGTTGACCTTGGCGATGAATTAAGCCTTGATTGTCCTCCGCACGGACCCAGCTATGGTGTTAGTTACTCCTGGACAAAGGGCGACACAGATCTTCAGTTCAAACGAAATGAGCGACGGGCCATTTCACCGACTACTGGTCAGCTGTTCATTATGTATGTTACCCAGGAAGACCTTAATGAAATAGCGAAGTTTCAAAAGCAAGGAATACGATGTTCGATTTCTGGTGCAAACCGCTATGAAAGGTCTGGACCTTTAAAGATTACACAGAAAACACCAGGTAATTGTTAGTTTTAAAACCGTATTCAGCCTGGGAGAGGGGTGGGGGAGGGGGGGGGGGGGGTTGGGGGTACAAAGTGCCCTCACTAATTAACTTTCAACATTCATAACTTCTTTAATATGATTGTATTCAAACGCCATCAAACTTTGTAACTTTCCCTAAAATCTATCTGGCAACAATTTCATATGACAATTTTTTGATCACATGACTTGATGTTTCCATGGCAACAAGATTTTGACAGCCACGTTTTTTTTTAATTTGCATATTTGTGACCGTGAAAGGCAAAACGGACACTAACGGAAAACCGTTCGAACGGCAAAAATACACGGATGACGAACGGTTCTCAAAGCATTCGAACGGTTTGATTAACCGTTCGAACGGATGAATAAATTATTCGAAATGTTTGGTTATCCGTTCGAACGGGTGAGTCAAAATGTCGAATGGGTAAGACAATAATGTCGAACGGATGAATCAATAAGTCGAACAGTTTGGTTGTCCATTCGAATGGGTGAATAAAATTAATTGCTTACAGAACGGTTTGCGAAGCCATTCACAACGGAATCGCTGAATGCAAAATAGCTGAACAGAAGTAATCAGGCTCATGGCAAAACACTACATGAACAAACTTTATACGACGTAAAAAAATAAACGAAACGGAATTTATTTTCGAGAAATATGCTGTAGTTTCCCTCCCTATAATTTTTTTACGAACGGCAAGGATGGTCGATCACGCTGTTTTCTTTCAAAATGTTGACGATCGACAAGCGAACGTGACCCGGAGCGCAGTTTCGTCCAATAATCCATAATTATAAACAGTCTACGAAGAATCGCTTTCACTTATACGTTCATTATCGAACGGCAAAATCATTCTTTCGAACGGCTCGCAGTGAATGGCTGAACGACAGACTGGCGGTAATTCGTAGACTACGCCAGCAGTCCGCCAGAAGACAAAGTAATAGCACTGGTCACGCTCGTTTTACCAACAACAACAATTTATTTCGGTATTCCCATTTATATACATGGTATTACCTAAAATTAACTAAATTAATAGTATATTATAAAATAAGAAAAAAGAAAAAACTAACATTACATGTCGGCTCTCGTTCTACATGACATGCATTCGAAAACAAAGGCAGCAGTTGATCGACAAACAAAGGGATCAACACTGTTGAAAAGAAACAGTATTTTTAAAGTGTTATATTGACTATTAAAGTGGCTGTATTTTCTATTTATTTCGTGAAAAATTTTCTTGCGTATTTTTTCATAAAAGCTACAGTAGAAAAGAAAGTGAGATTCATTTTCATCAGAAAGAACAGATTCTAAGATTTTCTGGGGTCTTTGGGATGGATAGTAAAGGGATCTCATACACTTATTATTTCGCTCATGGCACTTTTGAGTTGCTATAAATTTTCCCGAAGTTGCCGGAAGACGAGGGACAATTAATGTTGCCCACTTTTTCAGTTTTATTAAATGCCTTAATCGCGGTTCAGTAATAGCATAACAAGTTAATGTTTGTCCTCTGTAAAGCAAGGGAATATCGCGCGTTGCTCACCGGAAATGGCCGTTGGAGTGAATTCGTTCCACGCTGTTCGCTGTCTATTTTACCGAAATGCTTTCATCTAGAGACAACTAAACTTATTACAACAACAACAACAACAACAACAACAACAATTTATTCAGTATTCCCATATATATACATGGCATTACCTACTTAATAAATCTGAATTGCATTAAATAATTATGTCTAATAATTGAACTAGCATTGATTGTCGATTTAGCATTGAGTCATAAATATAAGCAGCAATGGTTCTACAAACAAAATGATCAACGTTATTAAAAAGAAATATTCGATATTTCGATATTTGTCGTTTATTTCATCAAAAAATTTCTTACGTGAAGCATTATAGCGGAGCACTTGCCAGGCCGAAGGCCTTGGCTGCGCAGCTCCATACTCATAGAACCGATGCTTTTCATTTTTCATGGTCATGGCTAGCGGAATGTTTCGCGGGCGCACGTGTGCCCGACGCCGCCCTCCGCCGTCGCGCAGGACTAGCTTGCCTTCGCGCCCCTTCGCGCAGGACTAGGTCGCGGGCGCGTATGACGTCGGAAAACATGCGCGTACGACGTCATGTTGAAACCAAAGCGAGGCTTTGTTTTTCGCGCGGTTACACGGCCGAATGTCACGTCAGCTAGAAAAACACTTTGATGTTTTACTGTGAATTTACTAAGCGGAGAAAACCGTTTAAATTAAAGGCGTTATTTCCCTGAATATTTCGCGGTTTGCTGCTCAAGACAAGGATACTAATTAAGAGATACTCAGAAGCCGCTTTAGTGTAAAAAGACGAGCTTTCAGGGATAAAATCTTGTTTTTTATCAATGCGGGAGATGTTTGTTTTCTACGGATTTCAGAACCAGAAGCGGAGATTTGAATTTCCAAGCAAGCGAGGGACTAAAGGTAAAACAGATTACTGTTTTCGATGAGAATTTATGTTGATATCAATCTTTGAGTGACTTTTTATTGGTGTTATTGTTAGTTTTGAAGAATTGATTTTAAAACGTGCTTGAATTCAGTTGTATCGATCTCTTGAAT
The DNA here is from genome assembly GCA_022457155.1 of Cladopsammia gracilis. NCBI lineage: Eukaryota > Metazoa > Cnidaria > Anthozoa > Scleractinia > Dendrophylliidae > Cladopsammia > Cladopsammia gracilis. The sequence continues at coordinate 121,795 of JAJGOT010000121.1, forward strand.
TTCATCGAAGAAAGCTTGAACTCGATGAGCTATAATTAAGCTTAAATGGTACGCGTTTTGCTTTTAAACGTAAACTAATGGAGATTTCAATTTTTTTTTTTCGAAAGAAGATTGTGTTGTCCATTTTTATGTGTTTGTTCATTCATTAGATGGATTTAAAAGCGATTTTATATGAACAAAACAAGACTGATTTTATAGTACAGTTCCATCTTCACTCGCATCGCCTTATGCAAATATGTTTGTGTATTTTTGCAATTTCTGATTTTCAAATCAGTTTCTCGAGCAATTTTTGACAAACACAAACTGTATTTTATTCGGAAAGTAGTGGTACTAGTTATTCCAGACAGAGAAAAGTTGTTTTTGTGAACTTTTGTACGGTCTATAAAAATGTACTGTGCAGACGGTCGCGTAATACTGTTTTTGAGAATTGCTAAAATTGAAAATAGCCCGTTCGTCAATCTTAATTCTTGTGTTTCCAACCTTTCACCTTAGTTAAGCTTGTTCAAAGTGCGACGCTGTTAGGCTTGGGCTATCTATATATATTAATGATTGCAAGAGAATAGAAAATGGAATTCGTCTTCGATTTGATTTGAATTACAGAGAGAGCAGGTTCTTAAATTTTCAGGTGTCTTGTTGTGCCGGCCAGTTTCAATTCGCAGATTGTGATTTCCAAGACGAAATTTATTGATTTGTTTTTTGTGGCGTACATTTTTTATCGAATCCAAGGAGCCAGATTTGTGACAATCTTGTTTAAAGATAGAGTAGAAATTAAGTTTTTTATTTAGATTTAGTAAATTAAGTTGGTGATTAGTTGAAGTTTTATTAACACTAAGCCGAATACGTTCAGTGAAGTTGTTAATGTTTAAATTTGAAATGTTTTACCATTTATTTGAATCGAGCAAGGTTTTGACTTCAAGGCCAGGAATGATAAACATGATTTCTTTTATGAGACTGCAAAACATGATTTTTTTCTCTTTTTTTTTTTTTTTTGCTGCTTGCTCGAGGAATGTAAACAAGCGGCCCGGAGTCCCAAGTGCAGTAGTCACGCAAAATTCATGTGTAAAATTATTTCTGCACTGCATGTTTACTTATTACTTGGGCGGAGAGCCCAAGTTATAAAATGCAGTACGGTAGTGCACGAATTTGCAATTGGGCTCTAATGCGCGTGCGTCAAACTCAGTCAAGCGTAACGAGGAGAAGAATACTGGTCAGCTGGCGTCTCGGCTAGCTTCAACGCTTTCTTGATATGCTCGCCGGCGAAAATTAAATTCTACTGGCAGATAAATTCTGATATCTTGATCGCTTACTCTTTAGCCGTTATTCAGTCTTTAATTCAATTGAGTCGATGGAATATTATTCGAGTTATGAATTCTCAAAGGTACATGTACATCTTTAGACTCTTTAGAATGGAACGGTCCGATTTATGACAATTTCCCATCCGTGCGCTAAAACGGGCGGACAAATCGTCACTTATATAAAATCGTCCATTACAAAAATACAGTTTCAAACGGCTAGTTCTTCTAGATATAACAATAAAATAGCTTTCGCACTACATCGAGAAAGGTGCAACAAGAAAGAACAATTTTCTTCACGGCAGATTTTGATCACGTGCTAGGCAACGAGCTCTGCCAAAAAAACGAATTTCATTTGAACGCCTGAACAATTATTTGGAACGGCTTGCAGTGAACGGCCGAAACAGAACAAAAATTTCGAACGGCTGGCTGTGAACGGCTATGGAAAAATTTCGAGTGGAGTGAGTTTTCAGTCAGAAAGCGAACGAAACCAAAATAGGTCACTTTATGTACACAAGGGCCCCAAGTGCCAGCGTCACGCAAAATTCATGTTTAAAATTCTTTCTGAACTTCATGTTTACCAATTGTGAAGATAAATCTTGAATGAAACTAAATATAATAATCGATGTCATACAGCGGGGAAAGGTACGTAGCAGAAAAGACAGATTAGCCCGTTTAAGTTTGTTGTAGTTGTCAGGAAAAAGTGCACCGCATATGCGCTGCCATGAATTCTCTGTTTTCCTTGCAGTTTCGCTGGCCACCATTAAGCTTTTCCAAATTCTACAAGCGTTAAATATAATCCTTGCACCCGCACTTCACGTAAGTGTTCACGTGTTCCACTTTACAAATGTGCACCAACAGTCAACGACATCCCAATACTCAGCGCACTCCCTATCATCAAACCCTAAACTGACGTGCATGAAGATTTTCCAAGATATTTTCATTCCAATACGCCTAATACAACGACGCCCAAGTATGCGCTCCCACAGCGCCTTGTTGTTAAAATAAATCTTGAATGGAACTAAAAATTATAATCGAAATTATAGACGGCAGGGAAAGTTTGGTAGCAGAAAATAAAAATTAAACCCTTTGAAGTTTGTTGTAGTTGTCGGTAAAAAAAGTGCTTGGTCCCGTGGGAAAAGTGGTAAAAGTGCACCAAATTTGCATATGTCAAAACGGTAATTAGAAACCTGAAAACACGCTGGCACAAGCGAAAGTCGCAAGTATTTATATAAACTTCTACAAATTCTCTGTTTCTGTCTTCATTTTTAAGTATTCCACCGCGCTAAAACATCACAAAGTTTGGAGTGTCTTCGGGCTGGGAATAAACATAAGCCGTGTTTGGTTTCGCGAGCGTTCCATCGATCCATCCGCGTGATCTCCATCTAAGTGAGAATTCACGGCGTTGTTTGATTAATTATAAACCTCCAATAATTTTTATGATTCATACTTTACTGCTTTAAAATCTACGCCATTGCTGTGAAAACATTTGTTTTTCTTCGTGTATTTTAGCCAAGATGTCACTGAAATAACGGGAATGCGTCCGGCAAACTGAACATTTCGCATACACAAATCAATCATGTTGACAACCGCTCGTTCGCTTGGCGGCTGAAACAGAAGCCTGTTCACATGCTACAAGAATCATGAACTCATCCAACTTCATTCGCACCACGAACAGTTCGGATTGTCCACTAGCTAGGAAAGTAGCAAGAACGGATCTCGAAACCGTTCAAACAGATGTGATAATTCCTCGAACGAACTTCTAGTTTGCGAACGGATGCAAAATGTCGCAATCAGTCGAACGGATGTTAATATTTTTCGAACGGATAGACAAACCGTTCGAACGGTTTGTCGAACCGTTCGAACGGATATGCAACCGTTCGAACGGATAGGTAAACCGTTCGAACGGATAGGAAAACCGTTCGAACGGGTTGTTGAACACTTCGAACGGATTCTTTTAAACGTTCGAGCGGATAACAAACGGAAAACGAACGCTTTAGCTCTTGGAACGGATAACCGTTAGTGTCCGTTTTGCCTTTCACGGTCACATTTATACCTTTGAATGAAGAAAAACAGTCCCTCTTTAATGTGGAATTGACTTGTCAGGCAATGAATTTTTCTATAAAATTAGAAATTATAAAAACCAGTAATGAAAATTAACATGTGCATGATTGTTTTGACATAGTCAAGGCAGATCCTGTCACCTTACGTGCACCTGCGTGGCGAAAAACACCTGGAGCTGAAGAAACTGCTGTTGAAGGAAGAAATAAAACTTTGTACTGCCTTGCAGTTGGAAGGTGAGTATACATGTCTTTCAAATTCTCCCATGCTCCTTTTTCTGTTTGCATCAGTTAAAATCAGACACCTCCATGTTCCTCTGAAAACACTCTGATCGAGGGGACGTTGGGGTTCGCGGTATTGCGGTATTGGTCCATTTTTCGTGCGGTATTTCGGTAAATTTTATTTTTGAACGCGGTATTTCGGTATTGTCTGAGACTGCGGTATGCGGTATTTGATTATTACGGACTGCGGTATTCGGTGAAACACGTTTTTTTTTTTTTGCGCGGTATTTCGGTATTTGACAGGCTGATGATGCGCTGACCTTTGCTGTCATTCCCCAAATACTATTATGAAATAACACTCCTAGAGATCCCTAGATGACTTGTGTAATCTCTACCGTATAGCAATAGCTACATTCATAAACTCATGATGGAATGTGACAAATTTAAAATCGCGACTACTTCGTTTCAACGGGCCGCTTGTGCCGCCACGAATTCACTCTCATCAATCCTGTTTATAGATGGTTTTCCCTCACGTGACCTTCAGTCCTGTGGGACTCAAATGACAAAGGCCATGGCGGCCATGTTGGTGTACATAACAAAAGAAGTTCATTAATATTCTTTTGTAGTTGTACACCAACATGGCCGCCGTGACGTAACGTGAAAACCATCTATAGATTGGCTAAGCCTGAGAATGTGCTTGACAACGAACCGCGATGTGTCGCACTATACTCAGTTTAGACCACAGCGTGCGTTGTACAATTAGGTCACGCTATAGTCAAACTTTTGACGTAAAAAGGTAAAGTAAGGAATCGGAAAACTGCGCCACGCGATGTCAAGTACGAAAAATTAAACGGATATAAAACGGATATTTATTTATTTTTCATGTTTTGGTTCATTCTGGGTTTTAGGATTTCACGCTCAAGATTCCGGATTCTGGGGAATAGGTAAAAATTAGCCGTTCGAATGGATGAATATTTTTTTCGAACGGGTAGAACTAGCCGTTCGAACGGCTGACTATTTTTTTTTTGAACGGCTAGCAACAGCCGTTCGAACGGCTGAATAAATTTTTTGAACGGCTAATCACGAAATCACAGCCGTTCGAACGGCCACCTGCCGTTTGTGAACGGCTGATGAACGGCAAGTGAACAGCTTGAACGGCTCGAACGGATAGCCGTCAGTATCGTTTCCGCGTGAGAGGTCACAAATGTTGTGCATGTAACTCCCAAGTGAACGCTTTCTTAAAGCCTGACACAGTTGTGAATTTGAAAAGGGTAAAAAGAAAAGTCGGAAATTCCTGGGGGGTGGGGTTCGTCAAAGAGCCCCCTGGAACGTAAATTCCAGTGGGGGGGGGGGGGGGGGGGGGGTCTAAACTGAAAGACCATCCGTCGAGGGAGTATGGATATTTTCTGCAACCACACATTCGGAGTGTTAAGAGGACAAAGGGATATCACTTGTGGAGAGCAATTAACATTTTCGGTATGCAACCTGGAACTGTTACGAGAGTGTCACGTGGTCATTTGCTGCGAAAGCTTTAGTTCCCTCTACGAGGTAAGTCTTACTACGACTACGTAAAACGCGCAACTGACCGTAACTAGATCGCTTATCCTACATCCCTCCAAAACTATTTGTACCCGCCTGATATCCATACCTGCGGTATCGGTATTTTGTCGATTTTCCTTGCGGTATTGCGGTATTTTTGATTTTATGCTGCGGTATTGCGGTATGGGCTACCCCCCAATGTCCCCCTTCTGATCGGTGTCATATTTTCAATTCTGTTCTTGGGAAATTACAGTATAATTCAGATAGTAATTGTCCCTGAACAAACACTTTGTTATTGGTAATAAATTACCGGTATGATTCAATTTAGCACTGTCCTTTCAATAAGTGCTAGCTTTTAATAAGACCTCCCCCCCCCCCCACTTTTTTTAGTGACTTTTTTTTTTTTAATAACCGCTCCCCTCCCCTCCCTTTGAGTGTTGCTTTTAGCTCCCTTGTCTGGACAGTTGTTCCCATGGGAGAGCACATTCCTTCAAACACAAGATCTCTTAGAAGACATTATGGTACATACAAATATTATATCAAATTATATTCGGACTATTCTAACCATTGATGTTGTACTAGTGGTTCCTAATGGAAGGTAAAGTGCCAAGAGCAGATGGTCTAGTTATACGTAAGGCATCATAAAATATTATTTATCAGTTGCTCGAAAAAAAATTGGGAGGTATTCGGTAGTAATTATGTCCAAAATTGCTTGTAGTAAAGATGAAGGAAAGTGTTGATTAGCAGATGTGGTAAGTCTTCGATGTCTTTTGATGTAGGTAGCCAAGGAGTTAAAATATGTTAGCCAAATAAACTAACGGGTGCAAGAAGAACAATGACAACAAAGCTTATTTTCCACCCAGCTCGGTTTACTTTGTTCTTTCAGGAAAATTTATTCATAACCCATTCATTCGTTCATTAAAGTGTCTGAAAAGCTGGTGGCGGCTTTTGATTGTTACAGGGTAGCGCGGGGACTGAAAACAATTCCAAAGACTTTTGTTACGATGCAAGGACCACTTGAGCGAACATTAGCAAAATGTAGCTGGGTCTTTGGGCAGATCAGGATCAGCAATGAACTAAATAAAAAAAATAAATAAATAACAAGCAAGGCTGAGCAGACAACGGAATTCATTCGATTTCTTTTAAAAAGAAAAAACTAACTTTCATCAGGGGCTTAAAAAGCTAAGTGAAGATGGAAACAAACGGTTGCAATATTTAGAAAAGGCTAAAAGGTAAGATGCTGATACATGATAGGCTAATAAACAAGTAACGGTTGAAAACTACAATCGGCTAGTAATGATTATAACAATAAATATGTGGAAGATTAAATTTCGTCGCGTCTGATAACAATAACAATAATAATAATGGCAATAAAGGATTATATATTCCCCTTCGCCTTAGTCCCGTTATAATAGAATGACACAAACGGGAAGACAAAATAGGGCATAACAAGGAAAACACGCTAGCATCAGTCGATGGTTTTGGTTTACATAAAAAGACAACTTCATCGATTTTATTGCTACATAATTAACTTGCCGGGTCGCGACCAAAAAGCGAAATGTTAATGCATGTAACATTATTCGATGGTATCATACCTCGATTCAGGTTTCGGGTCTTCAGTAATTATGACGCCTCGTTTTACGCTTGAACCTGAATATGTTTCCGTTGGTTTCCCTTGGAAAACACACCGACATCCACTCTATTGATCTTCGAAAGATGAAAGCGGGCAGTTGGGCCATAGCGAGACCACGTACGAGTACTGTTCATACAGTTTCTTCTCTCTCTCCCTCCTTCTACTCATAACGAAGCAACGTGCTCAATGCAAATTCGGCAAAAAGCAAAACATGTTTGCCGTCTCGCTTCGTCATGTGCCGTAATCCCAATGTGGCCTTGCGAAATCATGCTTTTTTGCATTTGAATTGAACGGAATATTACTCTCCGAAAAAATTAATACTTTCTTTGTTTTAAAAAACCTGACAAGGTGAAAAATAAGCATGTCATGTTATTCACCTGTCCCTCGGGGATATGTGATATATCTCCCTGTTCGTGGCGTGCCGTCGAACAGGGAGATATTATTGGCCACCAAGCGCATTCGCTCAGTTCGGTTTCTTTGCGACCACAATGGGTCGCTTGGCACATTGGCCATTGAGCGCATTCGCTCAGTTCGGTTTGTATGCCACCACAATGCGTCGTTTGGCACATTGGCCACCACCGAGCTCATTCGCTCAGTTCGGTTTGTTTGCGACCACAATGGATCGTTTGACACGCATCGAACAAATTCGCTCCGCCCAGTTTGTTATATGTAACTAGAACCACTACGTGGAACTTACCGGGGCCCAGTGGGACACTGGATTGCACAAATGTAGTTAATCTCTCGCACCCCTCCCCCGTGTTCTGTGGAGGCTAATACTGACGTAATTCGCAATCAGAGTCGCCCGTATTTACAGACAGTTTGTTGTCTTGATCATCCGATGACAATTATTTTAGAAATAGCAGTGGAATTCTGCTCGGTTCACGAGCACGTCTAGATCGCCTTGTAGCACGTTTTTTTTTAAGATGATAGAAAGTTAGCTTTGATAAGTGTTCGCTTTGATTCTCCATAAATTTTACGATGGAAGGTTCACTCAATGTAGATAGCTTTGATAAGTCGCTCTTATTCTCGATAAGTTTCACGATGGAAGACCCATGGAAGGTTCACTCTTACGTGCTTTTCAAAATGGCGGATAAGATTTCAATGAGCCAGCGAGCACTCCCAAAAGTAACGAGCCAGCGATATATCTCAAGTCAGCGATATATCCCTAACAATGTAACGTTGAAAAAACGACGTCTGCATTTTATGACCAGGGCCAGCCTTCGGCTGGGCCCCGGTAACTAAGCCCTGTTGAACTCGTTAAAATTAATCGTGACGGTGTACGAAAAGCAAGATAAGCATATCTTAATTATGGAGAGGTCAGACCCTTGATCCCTTAGGTTCAAATAGAAGAGATGAAACATGACATATTTTCTTTTTCCATTACTTATATTTACTATGGTGTCGTGTTGCATCGTTTTATCGTTTTCTATTGCTTCGTTATTTACGGTTATTCACATTTACTTTGTCACTTCAGTTCATGCTGTAAGAGGGTCTCAATGGGGTTAACCGTCAGCCGTCAAACGGCCTAAAATTTAACCGTCAACCGTCAAAAAAGGGTAATTTTTACCGTCAACCGTCAAAACATGTTAACCGTCAGACGGTTTCAAACTCTTTTAGACCTCACTTTTTCAGCTGCTTATCACAGACTTCTGGCTCTCAAAGAGCTTTTAAACGGGTAAACCAGTTTCCATGTTCCCAAATATACTCACTTTATGCTCTTTTCCACTAATTTGCGCCAAAACCGACATCACAGCAGGCTTCTATCAGGAAATACTTTCGGTTTCAAAATATTAATGATTTACTACATTGATAACTTGCTTCAGACCACGCCAAGCCGCGCCATTCCTGATCATGTCGAGCGTCCTGAAAGCCGTGAGTTGGTGAGGGCCCAAAAAGCAATGGTAGTTTTAAACAACATTTAATCGATTTCCTCGGTAGAAGTGATTTGGCAAACAAATTCGGTCTCGGCTCATTTGAGCTCAAGCTGTACCGATTGGTAAAATTAAATGGAAAACTGAAAATTACTGTACAACAACACAGCAACAACTTGACCTGGAGCTGCCACTCTCATGACCGGCGACGTAGAGAGCGAGTTAAACGGTGATTAGATCTGAAATTTTGATTTCATGCAATATATGTATTATAAATAAAACGATGGGCTCACAGTATGAGCTCCGTCAAATTATTATACCCCATGTTTTTACTTTCCTCTGTTGCTGTGGATGGCAAGGATGGAATTCGAAGTGGAAACTTATTTTTTTCAATTTCTGAATCTGTGTGTTGAAGGAATCGATAAAAAACTACTTTGGTTTGCTCTTCCAACTAAAAATTCATTATATCTTCTTCGTTGGTTTGCCTGAGCATTTTGTGTATCTCTAAAGGTACCAAGTAACGATTTTAGCACAGTTTTGACCTAAAAAAGCAAATTCTCAGTGACAGTACAGTGCCCCTTTAAAGTCACCGCCTTGAGACAGCCAACAAAGACTACGGGGTGCACAGACTTACAGCTGTACGTTAGTTTCACAAGTTACGTATACCGTGCGAAAAGACAAGCCGTGTAAAGAGTAGTGCTATTACATTCCTTATACATTTGTACGATGCTCAGTTCTGGAAGAATCAGAAGTTGTCAAGTTTCACTAACGACGTTTGCGCAAGGACTCTACGAACTTATAATATCGGGAAGTAAGGTAATATTTCCATAAATAAGTGTGACTTATCCGTTCAGCATAGATTCTTGACTTCCTTACTCATCAAGTACCATCTTCTGTGGACAAAGTCATATACAGGGCACGTTTAATTTCCATGTAGATAACAGAATTTCAAAGACGCCCCTCTCATTTGAGCCTAACAGAACAGTGCGAGAGTCTCCATTATCACAGGTGAACACATTGTAAGGCCTGTATACCATTACACTCGGTAATATTTATACTTCATCGTATAAATTAAATATTTTCAAAATAATTATATATTGTTGGAGGTCTTAGAGTACGTTGGCAAAATTTCACTTCATTTCACCAGTAAAAGACCAAAACGACCTCCAAAACACAATAGTTAATATTAAAAAGTACAAAAGTTAATATTAACTTGAATTCATATGGGAAGTTTCCTCTCGATAACCGTCAACCGTCAAAAGCCCTAAAATTTAACCGTCAACCGTCAAAATCGGAAAAATTTAACCGTCAACCGTCAAAGCAACCCCCCATTGAGACCCTATATATATGTGGTATCATATTTAATTCCCCGCCCCCTTTCAAATTTCAGATTGCAACGTTTTCTTTGCCTTAATAGTTATTATCTGTAAGACCCTGGAAAAGAAGGCTGTGCCTTTCGAAATATTGGATGTTTTACAAATATAGCCGTTTCCGTACCGTTAACGCTTTTAGGCGCTGTTTAGGGTCGTACATATTGTACCATTTTTGACGTCATCAGTTTTAGCGTCAAAAATATTTTTGACAATTATCGGCAAGGGAAGGAGGAAATCTTGCTAAACATACCCAGATGAGACCGATTGGATGAATTGAACTGGAGTTTCACGCAAACAACCTCTGAACTTTATGTTACAAAATCAAAGGAAAATTTGCCCTTCCCACCGACGGCTACTTGACGATCAAAATTTCCACATTCCGTCACGTTTGGGTGAAAACTTTACATTGTCAAGAAAGGCTATTAAAAGGTCAACAAAACTGACCGAAAAAAAAAAAACGGACAAAAAGGAAACTAAAAGAATGGGATTGAGAATAAAAAAGAAAACGTCAAGGCAAGTCGTGTTTTTCTCGTTCAAAAACTGTCGAAATTTCGATCAGTGCGCATGCTCGAACTCAAATTCTCAAATACTTCTTCAAATGACAGGAGGATTTAGTTTGTCGAGCTGCAAACGATGTTATTGACTGTTCAGCCCCAACTTGGCTAGATAATGGCCATAAAATGGCATTTGTAGCCTGGAAAAGCGTTTTATGGTGGAAATTTGGGAGTCAAAAGGTTAAATCAAATCAAATCGTTTTATACGAATTGTAATTTTTCCGCTTTTTTTTTTCTTTTTTTATCAAAAAAGAAATAAGCGTCCCCTTTACAATAAGCACTCTCCCTTAGTTATGGTATTGGGCTGTGGTCTAGTTGCTATCATACCACAACCAGTTCCGATCCCCGAAACCTACAAATATGTATAGGGGTCCAGCCTAAAATATTTGTGTCGTTTTACTGCTGACGGTCAGACCCAGTTAGGGTTTTTTTGGAGTGAGGGAGTGGGGGGGAGTGGGGGGGGGAGTGGGGGGGGGAGTGGGGGGGGAGTGGGGGGGGGAGTGGGGTGGGGGGGGGAGTGGGGGGGGGGGGAGTGGGGGGAGTGGGGGGAGTGGGGGAGGGAGCGGGGGGGGAGTGGGGGGGGAGAGTGGGAGGGGGAGTGGGGGGGAGTGTGGGGGGGTGGGGGGTGGGGGGGAAGGGTGGTGTACTGAAACAGAGAGGGGATGGGTCATGATTTTTTGAGCCCTTGGGGGATGGGTCACCCTATTTTATAGCAGGGAATATGTAATACGGCTGCCGTTATTTTAGAAAATATATTTCATAAATCAAAGTTTCAATACTACTTTAATAGTTGACCAAAAAATCAAAGCGAAGGACCTTGATACGGATCTGCAATTATTGTTTTTGCATACTAAAAAAGATACAGAAATCTTTTTTTGTGGCTTTAACTAACCATAAGGTCTGTAATTTATGAATTGTTTTTACATGTTTCATTGCCCCAACATGAGTTCCTTAGATTCCATTTTGCAATCACAACATAATACTGAAATTTTCATTTTTTTAGCATTGTGTAAAAAGCAAGCTCGAGTTATAGTACTGTCAGCTTACATGCACGTTCAGTTGTCAGCAACGGTCTTAGGCAGTGTGACCACCAGCAAAGACGTACATAGTAGATATCTAAAATGAAAAAAAAAAAAGTTTTAAGATGCTTTGTATCATTTAAAAAAAAATCTTAATATTAATAATTCACAAAATGTGGTTTCATTGGCCATTTCCCCCTCCCATTATACTTTTTGACCATTCCCTTACTTTAATTACCCATAGACCCGTACCATCTATTACATGGAAGAAACTAGAGGGAGGAACATGGAAGAATCTTGTACATGGAAACGGTTCCTATGAGATTGCCAACGTATTCCAAGGAAGACTTCTCAATATTATTTCAGTGCAGCGGAACTTACACCAAACTAGATACCGATGTGAGGCGCTTAATACTCAAAGTAACGGGAATGCTCTAGTCCATGAAACAAACCTTAAGGTGGAAGGTAAAATAAATTTTTACATTTGTACATGTAAAAAATCCTTTCTGCCCAAGAGCAACCAAATCCAACTTTAATATAACACTTCATAGTTTTTAATAACAATTGTTGATGTTAAAGGTACATGCATATACATGTGCGTTCCACCCTTGGTAAACCCTTGTTCTTTATTTAAATTAATGTTAATTTATTCTTGCAAGGCTGTTGCCAAAGAGTCCAGAAAGTCCAATGCTCAGAATATAGGATAACAACAACAACAACAACAACAACAACAACTTTCTTACAATTACAATTACAATTATTAGTACAATTATAATTACAATTATAATTACAATTACAATTAATAAATTTTTATTATTATAAATAAATAAATAAATAAATAAATAAAGTAAGCTGAAAAGGAAAAAAAATGTTTTTTTTTTTTACGCAACCCGCGGTAAGCTTAGGCTAATCGAGGCGGGAAATGTACCCTGGGTACTAGAGGTATTCTCGCGGCAAGCTTCGTGACTTGCCGGCCGAAGGCCGGTTGGTGTCAACGATCAACGAATGGCGAAGCTGCGAAAAAACCTCTGGCCCAAAGCGGTGTGATTTACCCATTTCGGTGAACTTTGATCGTTTTCATCTAGAATAGTAAGCCATGTTTAATTTAAATATTTCTCAGTAAAACAAGCAATCATAAAATAAAATTATGATACATGTAAGCTATTTTTGAATCTTTTGTTTTACGTCATTTGGTGATCACACCATCCGCAACACCAAGAAACTACCATTATATATGCAAGCTGTGGATTTGCATATGTGCATGAACAAAAAATGTGAAATTTTTAATTTGCTAAATATTTTTAAAAACTAATATCAGCTTATAAGTAACTTACCCCGCTGCGACCGATGTTGCGAAAATTCAACAGAGTTTGCCAAGATCTGTCTGGGCGTTTCGTGGCGAGCTTCACATAAAACTGAATCCATGCAGCCAGGGGCTTTCAGCTGTGCAGTAGACCCAGAGATGTTGATTTCGCTCGCCGCCATTTGCGAATCAAGTTGGAGGGAATTTAATAAATCCCTAACTGTTTGAAACTCTGAAGAAGTAACTAACTTATCGTCATCCAAGTTTTTTTCTTCGCAGCACCCTTCCAATTATTCCGAAGAGACAAGAAACTACAACCTTGTCCTTCTTTGTTGAAGATCCAAACCTTGATGGCTCCACGTTCCCTACATTTCCATCGAAGAGGTCGAAGACATAAACTTCTTTGATATCATCCTGTCATCGCTTCTGATCAGAACTCTCGAGGTTTATAAAACCACTCGTTCGAAAGGGCGTACCAAATTTTGCTCGGATCGAGCGACGGTCCGCGAATTTGATGCAGGCGAGGAGAACATTGTTCTGCCGCCATGTCCTTGTTCGCGCAACTGTACTTTAAATTTCGCGCGATGCACCAACGGCTCTTGATATATTAACTATTTTAACTTTTTTAACCAGCCATATATGGCTCGTAATCTGGTTTACCTCCATAAATGATTGTGTATTCTTCTGAAAAGCTAGGTAGACCGCAAACAGCCGCAAAGTGTATTGTAATGACAGATTTGAAATCGAGTTGTAATCTGGTTAACACAATTAGGGCCTGGTCGCACTACAGTCAAAAACAAAATCCGCCCGTGCAAAAATCGAGGAAAACAAAAGAAACCCGTTCCGGTGGGACACGCTTTTTGTGGAATGTTTTTGTTTTTATGTCATTTTGCACTGGTTAATTTTTATTTTTGACTGTAGTGCAACCAGGCCCTTACTATGATGACACCGGAAATCAGAACCCGCGCCCTGCTTTGAAATTCAAACTCGCTTGAATATCGTCATGATATCAAAACCAATCACAGCAAAGATCTTCTACTGTGTTCACATGCGCTGGCACGTGCTGGCACGTGAAGATATGACAGCTTTGACAGGAGCTAATTATAAGGTGTCAAATGGCCTGCCAAATGTCGGGGTTTGTTTATGGCTTTGCGGCAACAACTACCGTGAAAACGGTTCCAAACTCAAAGTCTTCGCTGTCGTGCCGTTTATGCGAAGTGAATGTCATTTCCAGGGGTGGCAATTACAGCCTAATTAACGAAAACGAAAAAAAACTGAACATTTTCGGACGTATTTCGGAAATGTGGCTCGCTAGAAAACTGAAGTGGATAGCACGCGATCAACGTGATGTTCCAGCTCGCCTGGTGAATTTTTTATTTTTTTTTATTTTATTGGCCAAATAAGGAATGAAGGAATAAAGGAGTCTCGTTCTTTCGTCGGCTGGCGATACTCGTTCTGGCGAGACATTTAAACATCCTTGCGGCTTATAAAATTGCAAATCCCATCCGTTTGCTCGGCGCTTAACGTATCGACACCGTCAAAGGTTTCAAGAATTCGAACCTTTGTTATGGCTTCCTCCAAGGCTTCTCAAATCTTTCAGTATATGAATAATAACCTTCAACCTCAAAATCCAACATTTCAGAAATAATTTCACATTTCACAGGCTTCTTTCCTGCAGTGTACTCTGTTATTGTAAACCTTCACAGAGTCGGTTACATTAGAGAAAGCCTATGCGAGGTCATTAGGAGCCAATAGCAAAGCGCACAAATGACGTCAGTACTCATGTTTGTCTGAGTTTATAATTTATTCTTGTTTATTCTTGCATTTCTGACAATAGAAATTCCTTATTAGGAATCCCCTGAGAGTCACTTTTGGTTTGTTTGTCTGAGTTTTAGTTCTATAAATAGTAATTGTGCGCTTCGCTATTAATCGGCTGTCTCGTCCAAATTCTGGAGGAGATCGATTTAAACAGGCTTGTCATTGGCTCGGCGCTGCGCATTTCCCTTTCGTAAACGGTCGTTGCCATTTTAGCGACACTTAGAAAAATTTTCACCAATTTTAGAATTATTTTTTCTATCAGAAAAAGAAAAATGGAATATAATTACCTGGAATCGAACCCGGAACCTCTGCATGCTAACATCTCTCTCTTACCACTAGACCACTGGGTTGATCCGGCAAACCCAAGAAAAATTTAATTATAAAACATGCTTTTCTTAATATATATCAATAACGGGTCACCCTAACCCTAAATCTCACCTAACCGTGAATCTAGCTTAGATCTAATAATCGCTTTACCTAGGCCCAATTTGATCTAATAATGATAGCCTATTTTCGTCCCAATCCAGGCATAAACTAGAGAGAAATAGCATCGACCATTACAAGAAGGCTTGGTTACTAATGAATGCTAATGATGGCATCGACCGTTAAAAATGGCATCGACCGTTTGCTAATAATGGCATCGACCGTTAAAAATGGCATCGACCGTTTACGAAAGGGAAATCAGCCTCGGCGCTACCAAAGCAATAGCGCTCTGCTCCAGAGGTTTTTCGCGCGGGTCACAATAGAGACATAACCGACACCGGAAACCGCGCAAGAAAAACCTCTGGAACCCAGGGTACGGGAGGTGAAGAGGACAAGAAAGAAAATATAAGAAAACCTAGATGTAAGGATAATTTTAGAAAGAGAACAAAAATTCGATATTCTACCCTGCATAATTATTTGCTAAAATAGTCGAATCTATTTAATACTTTACATCTATTTTGAAGAGCTTAGGTGTTTTGGCTCATCCCCCCTCCTGCAAATGCCCCACGGTGGGGTCAGCTTATATGCCCGACCCATGCCCGACCCATGGAACAAGATCATATTTTTTATTTCAATGATTATTGATGGAAGCAATAATTGCTCACAAATAAATGGATCTTTATTCATGCTGGGAATTCTTTCGTTCTACCTCAGTATTACTTATACCCGTTTCCTCATTCATTCTAAATATTTGTGATATTTTTCCGCAAAACTTTTGACTCCAATAATTTCCTGTCGATCCCTTGTTAATGTTATTAATTTTTGATTAAAATTATGCTTCCATTCAACCATTTACATGTAAGGTCGCCTTTGATTGAAACGCTTTTTCAAGTTAAGTTGCTATTGAATTTTAAAATTCAATAGAAACTTAACTTGAAAAAGCGTTTCAATCAACGGCGACCTTACATGTAAATGGATTCAATGGAGTTAAGTTCAACGCTGTAAAAAGTGTTAAAAATGAAACTAGACGTTTCGGCAATGCTGCCTTCATCAGTAGTTTTAAAAAGCGAATCTAGGTGCCTAGATCAGGTGAAGACGCGAAGAAATGCGATTCATTTTCAATTACTTTGGCGCCGAATGGTTTAAACCAAGACTTGAATTTTTTGAATTTTCGCACACGTTAGCAACGAACACATTTTTGCTACTGATGGAGGCAGCATTGCCGAAGCGTCTAGTTTCATTTTTAACACTTTTTACATTGTTAAACTTAACTCTTTTTCATGTAACTATAATTAACGCTGCGCAGGATATATATCTGTTTAACATAGTCGTCCCTATCCAAGAGTATCAAATAAAAATCCACGAATTGTTCTCTTAAAGACAAATTTAGAAGTATCTCTCCGCAGTCGGAAGGAATTTGGTTCCATACTAATTTGCTCCAGTTGTTGAGAATGAGCGCTTATAAATTTCCAAATTTGCCTCTTTCTGATAATAATTGCCCTTTGAGTAGCATGCCTTGTATTACATCTGTGAATTTCATCTGACCTACAGAAAAAATTCTTAACGACGAGGGAGCAAGTCCCTTCCAAATATCATGCATCATATTCACTACGAAATCAATTTGGCACGCCTCGACTAGCGTCTTTTTGGCTAACTGCGTGCCAAGAAATTGTACATGCATGTAATTACGATAATAAATGTCTTGTCTTGTCTTGTCTTGTCTTGTCTTGTCTTGTCTTGTCTTGTCTTGTCTTGTCTTGTCTTGTCTTGTCTTGTCCTGTCCTGTCCTGTCCTGTCCTGTCCTGTCCTGTCCTGTCCTGTCCTGTCCTGTCCTGTCCTGTCCTGTCCTGTCCTGTCCTGTCCTGTTCTGTCCTGTCCTGTCTTGTCTTGTCTTGTCTTGTCTTGTCTTGTCTTGAAAATAGGTCATACTTACAAGTACAATCTTTGCATTCATTAAAAAAGGAATAACATGAGCATAGCTGGGAGCAAAATAAATTAATCGCAGAGCACGTTTTTGAAGAATAAGAAGCTTGATAGGAGTGCAGACTGTGAATTTTTAGAGCGCTGAGATCTCTGTGGTATTTTAACCCTAGTTTCGCCGTTGCCATTATTGATCGATTACTTGATGTTTTGCAGTTGCTCCAAAATGGAATCAAGCTCCACCAGATGAATTAACCATCGATATAAATGAAAATAGAACTTTAAGATGCGATGTTTCAGCAGACCCAGTACCCAGCTTTGTATGGTACAAAAATGGAAAGAAAATTACAACATCAACGTAAGTTTTCGTAATTCTGGTGGTCATGTTTGCATTTTTTAAATGTACTTGCTTACTAATAGCGGTAGCAGATTATGACGACCCCCTGTTTCAAAAGTTATATATGTTTTCTTTTGGTGTCTGACATTTGCAGTGCAAACAACATGTTTTATTTTTGTCAGACAATAAATAGTTCATAGTTGGAATTTTGTTTAAAGAGAATGTCTATTTACAGTAAGTTAATTTGAATTAAATAACAAACAAATTTAAAGGGGTAAAACCTTCCCAAGATGAAGGGGATTTGATGTGATTTGACCCTGCATACTCTGTACACAAGTGTATGTTGCATCCAAGGGGAAAATCAGATGCCCCGCAAGTCCCATTTCCCCCACCCCCTTCCCCTCCCTTGAGCTTATCGTTGATATGTGCTTTAATTACAATGTAGTAATTAACTTTATGCCCTATTGCCTTGGTAATTAATATTATTAAACTGCTAGTATTTTTTTGTTCGTTGCCTTGGTTGCGCTCTGTTTGCTGGGAAGAGAGATGACATTACACGTTTTGGGATATTTTGGCCACACACCTGGCCGTTTATTGTTAGCAACAATTACGACAAAATGACAGAACAATAACTATGAATGAAAGTAGTCTCAGCAAAGGTGAGGGGATACCCACGCATGCGCATGTAATGTAAATTAGAAGGGAAACTGGGAGGGCGGGAAATCAAGAAGTTCCCTTGAATAATTGACGTAGCTCAGTACCTTGTTGGATGTTCTAGGCCAAAGAGGACCTAATAGAACGTTTGCCCGTAAGCCCGTTTTAATATGATAATGAGCTTTCATACCCCCCCCCCCCCCCCCCCCCCCAATGTAGGTTTAATGAGCGAAAACAATGCCTGTGGACGTGCATTTTACATTTTGGTACGTTTCTTTGCCGTTCCATGCAAAACAACAACGTCAAATAATCAAATTATAGGTTTTGTGGAGAACGTGAACACAGGAACTTGAAAGCCACCCATACAAATTAAGATCCTGCATAATCCAGTCAAGTTAGACAAACTAAACAACTTGGAACAACTGCAGAGTAGTTTAATATAGCACAAATTTCTTTTTCAAGTGACGTTTTCCTTGGTGTTGTCTTCGTCGTTGCTAAGCTCCCTTCAGTTTAAAAGAAGTCACCGCATAAGAATATTAAAAGCTCATTAGCATGTTACTGAACTCATTATCATATTAAAACCAGCTTACAGTCAAACGTTCTAATATAGTGTGACTAGTAAGAGTATCTCCTTACAACCATCTGACCGGAAGTCGCAGAACAGATTCACTGCTACAGTGCATAAAATCATTTATTTGTTAAATAAATATCCTTTTTTACAGCACTCAGGTTAAGATAAACAACAACACGTTAATTTTTAATAAAGTAAGATACCCAGATGAAATCGGTGTTTATCAATGTGTTGCTGAGAACTTACATGGAATGGTTGTGTCTCATACTTGGATCAAAGTTTTGGGTAAGTACTCAATTCACACAACAGATATACTATTAAGTGACCTTGTACATATACATATATTTCAGTAGCCCAAGTTTTCCAGCCTATTTTCGCCGAGCTAAATGGGGCTTTGCTTCTGGCAGGGAAGTTTACATGTCGACACAGCCAAGCCATGTCTGTGTCGTGAACACCTAATTAAGTTGTCACAGTGCTGGAAATAACTTTTTCCTTTCAAAACTTTGATAAGACGTTTAACAAAATTGGTCGGGCATCCGCCACTTTGGATTTTCCTTGAGGCACAATTAATTCTTAGAGCATACATTTGGCAGTTTTCAATGCATTGGTTTCAAAATCGACGCACAGTCGAGATTTTTTTTTAACCGAAACATCTGTCGAGTGTGGAAAACCAAAGAAATAAAATGGCCAAATTCTATGCAAATAACAACGGGTACAAATTTTTTCCCTGTGCCCGGGTGCCACAGGCCACTTACTTTTGTCTTTGGGTAACGCTTTAAGCCCTAATATCAAAATTTAAATTCTCATTTCTTGTCCCTTTACATTTCCTGTAGAAGTATTGGGGTGAAATTGTTTGGATATCAAGAGAATTTATCTTGCGTGATCATGTCCTTAATTCTCATGACCTTAATAAGAAATAGCACACAAACTGCAGTGACAAACATGACAATAAAACGCATGTTGGAAAACAAAATATTACCTTGACGTTTCGTATGTTACAACATACACCATACATCAGAAGTGACCGTTTAGAATACAAGTAACAACTACATTTAAATGAATAATAAGTAACTAATTAACAACAACAATAACATAAGATGAGAAAAAATTGCATATAAAAGATGCAAACTAATAAAGAATTAGCTTTTCGCTGCTGACATTATCGTTAAGGGTAGGTCTGAGTTCCTGAATAAGTAGAGTCTCCTTAATCTTACAGTGAGTATCAGACCTTTTTGATTGATAATGCATTGATATTATAAGGAGACATTTGATGCTGATCACTCTTAGGGCTTAAAGGGTTAACTGCTGGGCATCCCAAAATTTTCTAGTTGGACTCCATTTGGGCTCCACGTGATAACCCTTAGAGCCTTGGGGTATCCTTGAGGTATCCTTGGGGTATCCTTGGGGTGTCCTTGGGGTATCCTTGGGGTATCCTTGAGGTATCCTTGGGGTGTCCTTGAGGTATCCTTGGGGTATCCTTGGGGTATCCTTGGGGTATCCTTGGGGTATCCAAACCACCTTTTATTTCGGCGGGACAATGTCCCTTTAAGACCGGGTTTCCAAACTTCCTTCATGGATATGATTTTGTTTGTGTCATCATCATGAATTATTTACGAGTTTTTGACGGTTAGTTGAATACTAAATTGATTTATGCAAATTTTCATATTCACAGCCATGGCACCGTCCTTTAAGGAGAATGGATTTGGTCCATTCTACGTGTTTAAAGACAGCGAAGGACGGTTAAAGTGTAATCCAAAAGCCGCGCCTCACCCAAATATATTTAGGTGGTACAAGGGAGGCGTGGAACTTAAAACTACGCCTTACAGCGTAGAAGCAGATGGCACATTGGTAATTAACACAGTTACAAGGGAGCGAGATCAGGGTGAATATGAATGTTATGCACAGAACTTCTTGGGAAATGACACGGCGAAAAGCATTACGGTAGTTCTTGGTAAGAATTTAAACCACAACATATTTTTATATACTTCAAATAAAATTTATGCATTCGCCTGCTGGTAAACAAATTCTGTAATTTATTTTCCTATTTTACACGAAGAGGTACGTGTTATCTATAAAAATGCTTTGTACTCAATTTGTCCTGTGCCCCTTTTTTTGAGCTACAGTAAAGTTTTTTTTCCTCGATTTGCTGTCTAGGCCAGTCAAAGTAGTATTTCTAGGCAAGTCAAACCAGTATTTCTAGGCCAGTGAAACCAGCATTTCTAGGCCAGTCAAACCAGTATTTCTAGGCCAGTCAAACCAGTATCTCTAGATCAACCAAACCAGTATTTCGTGGCCAGTAAAACCTATTAAATGATCAACCAGCATTCAGGGGGAAATGTCACGGGGATTTTGCTCATCTTGGCCGAAACTCTACATGTGCTGCAACGCGAAACCACTACGCCCATTATTGCGGCATTATTGCCACTATGCCCATTATTGCGGTATCAATACCACTACGCCCATTGTTGCGGCATTATTGCCACTACGCCCATTATTGCGGCATTATTACCACTACGCTCATTATTGCGGTATTAATACCACTACGCCCATTATTGCGGTATTATTACCACTACGCCCATTATTGCGGCATTATTACCACTACGCCCACTATCGCAGCATTATTACCACCGCGCCCATTATTGCGGCATTATTACCACTACGACCAATTTCGGCGTTATTACCACTACGCCCATTATTGCGGTATTATTACCACCACACCCATTATTGCGGTATTAATTCCCAAGATACAAAAAATGTTATTGAGGCATTATATCGATACAAATAACTGCATTTACATTTTCTTACTTTTGCTTCCATAAAGCTCGCTTTTCAGTTCCAATTTCTTATTTACTTTACGAGAATCTTAAGTGAAAAACACTACGTGTGGCATCATAAAACACTGTTCCTGAATTCAAGATGATGCAGCCCTTGTAAGTTAATAATATGTTTCCAAATGCAGAGGAATACACATGTTTAATTTAAGACTATTGGGCTTTACTTATTTATTTCATTTTGTGGATCATAACATGTTTGACTGTAGTCAATTACCTTTGTTCCAGAACCAACAAAAATCATAAAAACACCAAGGAATAAGAAAGTTGATGAAGGAACACGTGTAGATCTGCGATGTGAGGCGACTGCAGATCCTTCTTTGGAGCTAAAATATCTGTGGAAGAAAGATAATGCCATCATAACCTACAACAACAAGATCCAATGGCTGGAGGGAGCAAAGGTTCTGAGGATTGCTAACATCACGGTTGATGACGCCGGTATTTACACCTGTGTGGCATATACATCTGAGCCGAAGAGATCACAAGACTCCAAATCTGCTATTGTTGATGTTACAGGTGTAGTATGCACTTACCGATGTCTTGTTTGGGAAGGAGTTCTGAGCCACCTTAAAATTAAGGTGGCTCTAAACCCCTTGTCAACTTTTCAAAAACTTGTATTTTTTACCCGGCCGCTGGTTAAAATTCGATAATAATCAAAGGCTCATAAGAGCCAACTCGTGAAAAACAAATGCTAACACGTAAAGTAAATCACTTTCCTCATGTCCAGTCCGAAGGAAAAAGAAAGAAAGAGAAAAAAAAGGTGTCTTGAGCGTGAATTGAACCCAAGGCCTCCCGACTGTGAATCGAGGCGCTAGACCACTGGACCACCGAGGAACACATGCGGAACAAAGACAAAATTTTAGTTTTTTAAGGTAGATTCGCATCAAAACGCTTGTCTCGATTGGAAAATCATTTTACATCGATTTTAATATTGCGTTAAACACTCCAAATGCGAGTATATTTAACCTTATTGTTGTTTATATTCGTTTACAACAAATTAGTTATTGTTATCACTGGATTCACGTTATTCCTGTTACGAAACGCATTTGTAACAAAGCATTACGTTACTACGTTTACAACTGATGGAAGGAGAAGGAGCAAGTGAGCGAGTGAGTGATGAATTAGCCACCGTTACCGACAACCCGTTCATTACGCTTGCGCGCATTCGAGGTTATAGTACCTTTTTTTTTTATTTTCTTTTTATTTGCTTTTCAATCATATTTTCTAGGGTCTTTTGTCTTTGTTTTTCAATTATAATACCTATGACTTTTCTAAAATTGAAATGTAACTTAGCTAGTCCAGGATCGCTTATATATATATATATATATATATATATATGTGCCGGGAGGGCACATTGTATACATAATTGTATATATATATATATATATATATATATATATACATATATATATATATATATATATATATATATATATATATATATATATATATATATATATATATATATATATAAAGTAATTGTATTTTTTTCTTAATATTTTATACATTGTAAAGCGCTTAGGACAAGTAGTGATGTTGCGCTATAGAAATAAAATCATTATTAAAAGTTGGGGTGGAGTTTGGTTTTCATAATGCTTTTGTAAGCGTCTGCAACACTCCATTAAAACATCAAGTATCATCAAACCTTCAAAACAGACCTTTCCCGTATCTATGCCATAAAGCAATTTTTACCAAGGATTCTAAACCATGTACTGTAATTACGCCACTTGCATCCAAATTTGATGTTCCTATTTTATTTCTCGTAGGTGTTCCTTTCCCTCCGTCTAATCTAAATATAACAGATTGCTTCAAACGCACCACAACCCTGGAGTGGATTCCTGGAGCAGCTAACAATGCACCCATCACACATTTTGTGATTGAACAAGAGTCAACTTATGAGCCTAATGTATTCAGAGTTATTGCAAACGTCACCAACCCCAATGCTACATCAGTGTCTTTGAATCTCACTGGGTGGGCCACTCTCCGTTTCCGAATGAGAGCAGCAAACCGCTTTGGACTAAGTCGTGCTAGTTTAGCCACAACTCAGTTCTGTCAAACGGATGTTGGAGGTACGTATACCGTAGATTTTTCCAAGAAATGGAAGAAATGAAAATTTTAAAAGCAAAATTAAGTCACGTTCTTTATTTTATTTCCATTAGTCATCAATTCAAAGTCTGTGAAAATCAAAATTAATGTTCTAGAAAACGCACATGTTGCTTGAATGTCCTGAAACGTTGCCATTGTGCAGAACGAATGCGAAAATCACATTTTGCCGACCGCAAAGACGGAAAACAAATTTGAACGCATCGTATATATTCATGTTTTATTGTCATAGTTTAAAAGCTCGGGGATTTACGTAGGGAGACACAAAGTACCTCTCCCCCTCCCACCCCAGCTGGTTCAGGAACTTAAAAAATGTCCAGGCGAAATGGGGTTAAACGTCTTTTAATTCTGCTTTAGGTAAATACAACAATAATGAATTTTACAACATATTGCTTGCCCGACGTGCATGTATCGCATGTCTTGTGTTTTTAATATGTATACTATAAAAGTGTTGCTTACATACATTTGTCAAAAGGAAATTGAGGTTTGGAGTGTGCTTTCGATAAGACCTGCAGATGAACCTAGAAAGAGAGATGTGACGTTGAGCATTATCAGGACTAATATTAACGAATATTAACTGATATTAACCCTCGGTCGTACAAGGGGAATGCAATTTCCGCATTTTTCCAAAAATTTTGAATTTTTAGTAAAATCCAAGATGGCGGCCATCTTGGCGGCCATTGTGGATGACGTCACGGACCCCCAGCAGCGCCACAACCCATAATATTTACCTTATCTTGTAGATCACATCGCGGGCTGTCTGTTAGATATAAAATGTTACTGAAATATTGCAAACCCCCACCCCGCCCCCCCTCTTTTGTACCACTGTGGGGTATAAGTTTGCGTGTACGTCAAAGGGTTAACTAATGTTCACTATCTGGTCTCTTAACAGCTCCAGATAAATATCCAGACAATTTCAGGGTGGTTCCGAGGCGGGCGGGTGATCTTGACATTGCTTGGACAGTAAGTGCTTTGAATAACACCATATCGTCTACCGTATAACGCCGGTTATAGGTCCTCGTCCCCCTATTACTCCCTCCCCTTGCTTTTAGCTTTGGGCCCCCCTCCTTTAAACAAGTACAAAATTGGTGTAGATCATGTTATCATAGCAAAAGAGAAAACAAGATATGTGACGTCATATGAATTTTTTTTTTGTCACATTTTGCCTACCTTGGATTGTAAGTACTTTGACCAACACCATATCACCTATCTTAGAATGCCGGTTTTAAGGTACCCTCCACCACCTCCCTCATACTTTCCCCACTCTACCCCTCCCCCGCTCCCCCGCTCCCCTCCCTCCCCCGCTTATAGGCTTATCTACCTGTAAAAGAAAAGAAATATATAAATTCCGGTTGCACCCCTCAGATAGATTCCCCCTTTCTTTAATTTAAACACTTTCAAATATAGAGAATTAAGACAGTATAATTATAATAAGGCATGTAGAATGCAGAACAATAAGTTTAGTTATAGCTACATTGCTATTTCCAGATACCACGCAGCTCTTTACAACCTCTAATTTCATTGGACCTGTATATCATGCAGCTCTATTGTTTTTAGGCCTAGGGTCTATTGTTAGCCATTGTTGTGTTGTTTGTTCTATTGTTTTCTCAGCAAATCAGAGAAGACCTTGTAAGAGCTGCGTACTGCCCCGCTATTTCATCAAATGTTAACTCAACTGTTTAATGTTTTTCATCATCATCATCATGTCGAGCGCACTCGGATTCCAGAAATGACCTTCCTCCAACCATTGGTGTCCTTCATCACTTCGGGGAGCGCCTCTCTCGTTAGTCCTGAATCTTCCTCTAGCAGGTCAATATAGGTCTTGGCTGGACGTCCCCTAGATCTCTTACCATGTGATGGCTCCCAGAATAACATAGTATAGTATTAATAACATAGTATTAATGAGAGTACAACAGTTACAATGACGTTATTGACGATGACAGTGATTTCGAAATGGCCCCACCGCCTCCTAATTCCCCCTCCCCTAAATCATCACTTCAAAATTTTATCCACAGACGTTATAAGCATGTCATTTTTCACGATTTTTCATGATTTCCCAGACCATGCCAAAGGTGGATTGGAATGCGCCAGGGCTTTACTACATAATGAACTACAGAAGCTTGCCCAATGGTACAATCGTGTCACGGAGAATAAAAAATTCCTCCGTTAATGTACTTCGTATACAAAATCCTGGTTATTATAAACAATGGGAATTCCAGATCCAAGCTGGGAATGACCAGGGCGTGGGACCTATGAGTTCCTCAGTAACCTTATACGCAGTACCAGACCCTCCCTCTGAAAGGCCAGAATATGTGAAAGTCGGAGCTGTGGGAGCACGCACTGTGGAACTGTTGTGGAGGCCAGTTTACTTAATTCAAGGAAGAGTGGATGGATACAGGGTGAGTTCTAAGGAGCCATGTCGTGGGGATTTTAATGTTTTGGGGTCCAAACTATCCCAAATAAAAACTAAATACCTTTGTCATGCAAGACAATGCTTATAAAACAATAAGAGGAACATGTCAAGTTTCATAAAAGAGAATCAATCATTATCTGAGTTTTAGCGAGTAATAAACCTGAAAAAGTCAGCCCATTTTTTTTCAAATTGCAATACATCTCCATCCTGGCCACATGCAATCCAAGACACCTATATTTACGTTTAGAGAACTAGTAGCACAAGACGCTGTGGGAGCGTATACTTGGACGTCGTTTTGGGAATCTGCGTGCACGTTAGTTCACGGTTTGATGATAGGGAGTATAACTAGCTAGTCTAACATGTCCAAAGGAGCGCGCTTTAACCTTCGAAAACAAGAAGACACAGTCAAATGATTCGTAAAAAATATTACTCGGGGGTGAAAACATGTTGTAGTATAATAAATGATTCCCGGGTTGACGTCATCTCATTAGCATTTTGTAAATTCAAATCTCTATATAAACTCACTAACACGACGTTCAAAACAAGAGATGTTTTACCATTCAACTATTCATTCATATACAAAGAGTTGATTCTGAAAATAGCTTTCTATGTGTGATTGGCACTTTAATTGGCGGTTTCCGTTATCACATTAACGGCGGCATGGAAAAAGGAGTAAACAAGTAAATATAATGTGACTTTCTATTCCCCATTTTCGTTGACAGATTTTATCCGTTACAAAACGAATTGCAAACGTTGCAATAAAAAGTGGATGAAATAGATACAAATTCGAATAACAAAATACTTGCCACGTTTCATCAAGATTAAAGAAATGCTTCTACTTATCTGGAAAAAATTCACTAAATCTTTGGTTGAGTCAAGCTGTAACAAACTCGAGTTTTTTTCTGCACAAAGGTGCTATGTCTGATTTAAAGGTTTAATCCTGTTGAATTATCTTGCAATCTTCTTCACAGATTTATTACTGGGATGAATGCCGCCTTAATCCAAGCAATGCGACCTTTATTGACGTACCAGGAGGCAATACAAAGAAGCATACTGTCACACAGCTAACACCTAACACAAACTATACTATAGTGATCAAAGCATTTAATAGCAATGGAGAGGGACCAGCAAGTGTTGAAGTATTCGCTTTCACTGAAAACGCAAGTAAGTTTGCAGATAATTTCACTTTACTTTATTACCCCTCGTTGTAAAAAACTTTGGGGGAATTGGGAGCCAAAGTACGAACTACTAACCTAAGTGGGAAATCCGCCATATATTCATTTGCTAAATTTAAGTCTCTAGCCTGTTCCAGGCGTTCAGATAGTGAGGAAAGCGCGAATAGTTGGGGAAGCCTCGAAGAAAAGCGAGCGAAAAAACTGAATGCATCGGGGAGACGAGGGAACGCCTGTAAACAAACTCAACAAAAGGTCCTTCCGCGCACTTTTAGACCGCCAACTCAGTTGTCAATCGTAGGTCAATTACAAGCGGATTAGATTTCCCGTGATTAGATTTCCCGGGCGATATGACACTTTCAAGATTCACGTTGGCAAATTCTCTCATATCTCATATCTTGGTCTGCGTTTCGATGTCTGACCGTTGTGTACGTTCTTCTGCAAATGAATTGCCAGTCCATCCTTCAAAGTGTTGTAGGTTTTGCCAAAAAAAATTGTGAAGTGTTCAGGAACCAAAGTTCCGCGTGCGTCCCTTTTTAGTGTAGTTAAAGTAAGGATATTGTTGGATATTCTGGAACGGAGAGTTTGGTGTTGGCCGACATTGCTCGCTCGTTAGGTCACGAACTTGTTAAACGTTAACTGTCTTACCTATTCGCGCTTTCCCCACTATCTGGAATAGGCTATCAAGTCTACAGCTTGTTCGTAACTTAAAGATGGAGTGATTTCTTATCATTGTTATTGTTCTGCGAAAAAAGGTTATTATCCAGTTAATTGTATGAACCATTTATTGTTCTTTAGCATTCCGTGTACGGTAGTATATAGCTACTACTACACCAAGTAGTTTTATTCTTATTATTTCCATGCAAAAAAGGTATATGTAGTGTATGTGAATATTATCTAAGTGCATTTAAATGTATTTATAAGGCCCGGTTCAGACGCCGTACTTTTCATGAGCCGAACCTAATGTAAATGAGCAAAAACAATAGCTTTTGCTCATTGGCATTAAGTTCGGTTCATGAAAAGTTCGGCGTCTGAACTGGACCTAAGTAACCACGACGGCGATGGCTTCGAGAACGGCACAAAACGATAGATTTAATGAGCTTAAACAATCTCTCTGCGCCTGTTTTCTTACATTTTGATGCATTTCTTACCGTGCCCTGCAAAAAAGCAACGTAAAATGATCAAATAATATGTTTTACAAAAAAGTTAACACGCGACAGTTAATTTTACTTTCTCAATTTCAATTTTAAAGCCCTATCAACAAATGCAGCTTGTGGAACACTACCCCGGCTGATATATCGTGTTTTCATGATAATGGCCAGGAGCTTGCTTTAAGATAAATTAACTGAAAGACAAAATAACGCCAAAATAACGTCAAAAATCCACAAGAATGGCAATTTTGATTTCTTGACCGCCTGTCACCAGGGGCGGATCCAGGAATTTCTGAAAGGGGGGTCCGGGTGCATGTTCCCCGGAAAATGTTTCCGATTTTACCCTCTAAAACGCCATTTCCGGCATTCCTGAGAGTCGAAAAGCGTCTGTTAAGTAAAAAACTTGACAATCAGTCAATTGCTGAAAGTGAAACAACTACGTATAAAACAATTTTATCCTATTATTTTTATGAACCGCATGGAAGACACAGGTCTGATGGGAGGGGTCCGGACCCACCCGCCCTCCCGCTGGATCCGCCACTGGTCACTCCAATCCTTGCAATCCTGCCTTTATTTCCAAACTATTGCTTCTGTTTTGCTCAAAAGAATCTTTTTTATCCAATTAAGTTGTATATTTGGTGGCATTTAGCAATATAACATGGAAAAAAGTGTGTCCCTTTTAACTCCCTATTGTCGTGCTCATCCCCGTTGCAGCACCTGGTCCACCATCAGATGTCCAAGTTTATGCTTTTGCAAAATATATCCTGGTCACGTGGAAGGCTCCACTCGAACCCAATGGCATTATTACCAAATATAGAGTGGGCTCTAAAGAGTACCCAGGCTCCCTACCCGCAGACGATTTTGTAATAAACCTTGAGGAGATTGGAGCAGGTGAAAATAGGAAGCTGCTTGGAAATCAGACACCGGAGAAAAACTATGTTGTAGAAATACAAGCTCAGACCAGCGTAGGATGGGGGGATAAAGTAAGGAGAACAACAAGAACTGTGAAATATGCTGGTAAGTTGGTCGACCCTCGGAGGTACACGCAAACTTACTTATTCCCCCACCGTTCAATAGGGGCGGGGATGATGGGTGGGATAGGAGTGGTCCCCCCCCCCCACCCCCGCCCTTGGGTTTTTGCGGAGTTTCAATATTTCGGAAATATTTTACCTCTAGTGGATAGATTCTGATTTGATGTACACGATAAAGTAAACATTATGGGTTATGGCGCTTCATTACATTCCTTCATTCGACGGCCACTTTTGGAACAGATGCACCCTGTTAAGTTCACTGACAGTTTCTCTTTGGGGACAAGCACTTGCGCAGCCACTGACAGAAAACGATTAAGGGGGGGGGGGGGGGGGGGGGTGGGGGGGGCGTCATGGGGACTTGGCGTCATTTCAGAAACCAAATTGAAACCATTTTTGTACCAACAAAAAATAATGGTCCGGTTTTGTGACAAATTACCACCCTAATGTTCGAAAGGTGTTGACGAGTGCCTCTAGTCGCGTTGACGAGTGTCTCTAGTCATGTTGACGAGTGTGTCTAGTCGTGTTTACGAGTGTCTCTAGTCGTGTTTACGAGTGTCTCTAGTCGTGTTGACGAGTGTCTCTAGTCATGTTGACGAGTGTTTCTAGTCGTGTTGACGAGTGTCTCTAGTCGTGTTTACGAGTGTCTCTATTCATGTTTACAAGTGTCTCTAGTCGTGTTGACTAGTGTCTCTAGTCGCGTTGACGAGTGTCTCTAGTCGTGTTGACAAGTGTCTCTAGTCATGTTGACGAGTGTCTCTAGTCGTGTTGACGAGTGTCTCTAGTCGCGTTGACGAGTATCTCTAGTCGTGTTGACGAGTGTCTCTAGTTGTAGACTGATTGGATCTGAATGAATTGCGACTAGAAAATGTTGGGCTAACTTTTTTTTCAAATTCTCACATTTTCGTCTCCAAAATGGGCTAGAACTAAACATGATTTGTTCGTCTTTAGAGAATTGGTTGATTTTTTACTCTTAGTGTTTTAGTATTAGTTTGTAAATAAAGACATTGTAGCGTTGTTTTGAACCAAAAAGTCAAAAATCATCGTAATATTTTTACACATTTAAATAGAAGCTCTCGAGAAATGATATTCCGTGGTACAGTTTGTTAAAAATAATGCTGTATGTAATGTATCCCTAAGTGCAACTTTTCGAATGAAGCTTTATAACAGCGCTTTTCTTTGGTGTTGTTCAGTATGTTGTATAGGGCAGCTATAACGTTTGAGTCTGGGGATGAAATCCTTAATTTAGTGTGAACTTTCAAAAAGCTATTGAGTAGTGTTTGATTGTCATACTCTTAAATATGTTATACACGGTGTTTCTAGTCTAAGAACTTTGGACGAAATAAAAACCTGTACCATCAAAGACAGCTCTTGGACAGTTCTTTCATGTGGTGCTGTGTACTCTCGTTGTTGTTGTTTACTTTTTGTTGTTTTTGAAAGAACTCTGAAAATGAATTTGTTCGTTTTTCAGCTCCTGCCAAACCACGAAGACCCACTGTGAAAGGAACTACAGTAGACAAAGTTAGGGTTATTTACAGCATTGGTTTTGGTGCAGGATACACTCATGAGTTCCTAGTCATGTACAGAAAGAAAGGTAAGTGTTCTTTTTTTTTTCTTACCGTTTATTTGCCAGACAAATACAAATTTATAAAGAAAAAAAGGAGAACATTAGAAAATATTTCGTAAAAAGTTAAAAGTGGCCTGGAAGCCTAAAAGAAACTACAATGCTTTGAACTTTAGGCTTCCTCTTCCGTACCATTAATTTATGATATTATTTAATCAATCAATGGGCGAGTTTAATTAGCTACCTTGACAAAAGATATGTTTTTAGTGAAGACTTGAAAATAGATATTGAAGTAAACCGGGTCAAGTCACGTGGGAAAGAATTCCAAATCCTAGGACCTTGATAGAGGATTGTAAACTGTTCTCACATGTACTATGTATTCCTTGCTCGCTCTTGGGGCAAGTTAAACATTTATTCTATCTCGGCTTTTTTATTCTTTTTTTCTTTTTATTATTTTCTTTTTTTTTTATGGGGGGAGGCTGTTGGGGATGAGAGTGACCGGGTGTTGCTTCTTTGGAGTATTTGATTAAACCATGATTAAGCTGCGGAAACAGCCGTTGAAAGGAAAGACTGCGAGATCTTCTTTGGATCACCGGAGTCATTTTTGTGTTCTGATCAATGGAGGAAGATGTTGTCGAATGAAGTCTATGAAGAGAGATTGTGCCTCATTGCTGTGGATGAAGCTTACTGTATTTCACACTTACATACATATAGACATATTGGCAAGGTCTGGCGCTACGTCACTGTCACCTAGTTATTTAAGCTTTGTAAATTACCGTACCATCACACTGATGATGGGAGTTGAACTCCCGGAACATGTCTGTATTAAAAGTTGTAGTATTGTGACTAGGGTCCTTTACTGCGCATTTCAATAACATGCGAAATTTGGAATTCAAATCTCCACCAACGGTTGCGTTATTCCCTGCCGTCAATCATAATTAATACGAAAGCCAACTGACCATGTAAAAAAGAAACAAACAAAATGGATTGAAATCTACCAATCATAATGCACGGACGTGACCTTTTCAACTCATTGAAGTGAAGATCTGTTTCCTGAGAGGTAAGCTAAGATGATTGACGGCAGTGTAAAACGCAACCGTTGATGGAAATTTGAATTTCAAATTCCGCATGTTATTGAAAGGTGCAGTAAGACTTGTTTGACATATCCGATGACCAGTAGCGATGCATAAATTAAATTTTGAATCAAGTCACAGACACGATCGATGACCCACGCGTCCAGCCGTTCTTCTCGGGTAGGCACAGAGACCGGACGCGTGAAAGCGGCGGAAATCGAGCCTAAGTATAAATCTACAATTTGAATTTGGCACCTTTGCGCTCAAACATACTTGTTGTAGAAGTCTTCATTCATCCAAATTTCTTCGTGGAGAATTCGGCCGAATGTTAGCAAACCCCAGGTCGCTTATAAGAGGCAATGAGTTACTAATTAATTTTTGCTTTACGTTGCAGCTGAAGGGGAACAGTTTAAGAACACCACTTGGGTGAATTATTTTAAGTCACAGAGCATCGATATTGAAGGCCTGACTCCCGAGCTGTATGAATTTAAGACTGTTGGTAGAAATGATTATCCAAATGATTCCAACGAGAGTCCAGCCAGTGACGTCACTGAAAAAAGGCTTCTCCCAGGAATTTTCAGTAAGTATTGGAAACAGCCTTTCTTGATTTGACCCAATTTGGCTAACAACTCAGTGTACAAAAGAATTAACAAGAAATTGTTTGGATGATACACTGTGTTTATTGTGGTCACGAGACCAGCTATGCCCTAGCTAAATAATGCAAAACTTTCAATATTTGAATAACGGCACTCGGATCACTTAAAAACGTCCGTTTCTTCCCTTCCAAGGCATTAAACTTACAGGATTACGAGCTACATAAAACGGGTAATTTTAAAGGTTATGTTACGCAATATAACTCGTTGCTTCTACTAGCGCCAGTCTCTCTCAAAAATGACAACAGCAAAAAATGAAAACCTTTCCTTTTTAGACCAAACGAGTTAATATTATTACTGTACCCAAATATAATTCAATCGAGGCCTTATGCTTAAAATTGTTACCCTTAGAAGCCAAAAAGGCTCTCTGCTCATTTTCAGAGTAGAAAGCATATTCAGAACAAATTTTCTAATTCTGTACTAATACTAATTCTATAATCTATCTATCTGTTTGGGCCCCACATATACCTATTTAGCTTATACAGATGAGCCCCCCCCCCCCCCCCCCCCCCCCAAAAAAAAAAAAAAAAAAAAAAAAGCTGAAAACTGTGCCATTTTTGTTCAGTATAACTCTCTTTTGTTTTGTGTTTAGTATGATCAAGCTATGGCTTAAACCGATCTATTATTTTTTCGTTTGTATTTGTTGTCTAACACGGAAATTACACTACGCCATTTTTTTCGGCCATTTAGAACATTTACATTTTTATCCCGCTGTTAGAACCAGCTGGTCCACCAACAGATGTCCAAGTTTATGCTTTCGCAAAATATATCCTGGTCACGTGGAAGGCTCCACTCGAACCCAATGGCATTATTACCAAATATAGAGTGGGCTCTAAACAGTTCCCAGGCTCCCAACCCACAGACGATCTTGCTGTAGACATGCAGGAAGTTTCAGCAGGTGTTTACAGGAAGCTGCTTGGAGATCAGACACCAGAGAAAAATTATATTGCAGAAATACAAGCTCAGACAAGAAAAGGATGGGGGGATAAAACGAGGAAAACAACAAGAACTGTCAAATATGCTCGTAAGTTGGTTAATTTTATTTTGGGCTGCAGCGCGGTAGTGTGGGTTGTTGAAAGATATTTAGACCTGTAAGCAGGTCTAAACGTGTTTCATCATCGTTACATTGTTTCGCTTTAACCGTCGGACGTACAAGCGCAAGCTTATACCTCCACTGCAGTACAAGGTGGGGCTGGTTTCAACACCTCCCCTCTAATAGACAGCCTGTGATGTGCGCTACAAATTAAGGTAAATATTATGGGTTATGGCGCTGCTGGGAGTCCGTGACGTCATCCAAATGGCCGCCATCTTGGATTTTACCAAAAATTTATCGGAAAATGCGAAAATTGCAAATCATTTTTGATAGACCTGTAAAATATGGTACAGTTGAACATTTTCCTGCTATTGGTAGCGTTTTATAGGTTTTTCTTCACCGAAAAAAAAGGTGAAAAACAAGCGTTTTTATAAATGGCTTGACCTCATGCTACTTATGACGTCATATATCGTTACCATAGCAACCGATGGTCGCCAAACTTTATCAAATTGTGTCAAAAGGAAAACCGAACAGCTGCAAAAAACGACATGTGCTAACGACAAATGCTCTTAAAAAGTTCAGAGAAAAACGTTAAGGCCCTCGCTCTCTTAATAAACAACAAGAAGCTGTACACAGCTTGAACTCGTGGCGCCTTTAACTATTGCAGCATTGATTCCAGAGTGTTATGAGTGCTTTTACGGAGAAACAAGCTCATAATTATGACTAATCAAAGACTTCTAAGAGCCAACCCGTGAAGAAGAAATGCTAACGCGTAACACAATATTGCGGTAAGCTTATGTTTTCACACTGACACGGTTCGATATTTGTTCTTAAATTAAACGTAAGGATTTTTGAGGAAGGCAAAAAAACAGTACATAACTTTCATAATGCCCAGTCCGAAGAAAGGAAAAAAAAAAAAAATAGGAAAAAAAAGGGTTGAGCGTGACTTGAACACGGGTCTTCTGACTGTCACTCCCGGCACTAAGCCGCAACCTCAATCCACTACACTATCGAGGAACACATGCAAAATTAGGACTAATTTGGAACAATTTGATATGCTATTCAGTTGTTCACGTGACTTTATATCTCCATGGCAACGAGATTTGACAGCCATGTTTTTCGAAATTTGAATTCGATTACCCTTTAATAAAACCAGTTACGTTTATCATATAGTTCTACATGTTCACGACATTTTACCCTTACTTTGTTAGTTTTGATTAATTTTCAGTCAATTTAAACGAGTTTCGGAGGTTTTGGACGGGGAGAGGGAGGGGGTGGGGGGGGGGGGGGGGGGTTCGACACCAGGCCCAGGTACTCTAAAAAAAAAAACAGGCAAAATAGGGTTAACTGACCTATGCCTTTTTTCAAAAAGCTAAAATGAAAACGGTAAATTTCAAGACTGGTCATATAATTGTTATACCGACGTTAAGGCAATGCTGTCTTCTTCAGGGTACAAAACATTGCCGAAACGTTGGTATTACAATTATATGAACAGCGTCGAAATTTATCATTTTCATTTTGGCATTAGGTATCTACCCTGCATAGGGAACTTCAATCTTTACGCCTTTTTACACCTGGTTGTTCAATCCTTTGCCTGCAGGCCAGTGTTATAAATTCTATAATAACTATAACTAATAAAGATTTTTGTTGTTGTTGTTGTTGTTGTTGTTCCTTTAAACCGGTGGATAATATCCAATAAAGTGACCTATACAAAGAAAGCTATTTAAACAGTTATTTCCTATCTTACGATATTTTATACTATAGAGTAAAAGATGGTTCTCACCCTTGAACCTGACGATGGATTAATTTTTTATCATTTTTTTTTTAGGTCCTGCCAAACCACGAAGGCCCAGTGTGGAAGGAACTGCAGTGAACAAAGTTACGGTTATTTACAACTTTAGTTTGGGTGGAGGATACACGCATGAGTTTCTAGTCATGTACAGAAAGAAAAGTAAGTGTTTATCTTATTATGTATTCCCTGCTAATGGATTCAGAAAGAAATGTATCTTACTGAATGTATTTCTACTGTCTTTGGGTCAAAACCATTGATTTGAGAAGGTGTGGGGGTAGGACCTGCCATGACTTCCAACTTCGCTTCATAAAATGCAGCAGTTTAAGCCACAGAAGCGGCCATGCAATATAATAAGTTTATCATGAAGCAAGCAAAGCTTCAGCAATAATATTACTAGGGAGGACGTATCCGAGCTCTATGGCGGGCTTCCCACACATCACGGTCCTCCATATATAAGTGCTTTCAGTGTCTGATTGAGTATATACACGAATGTATTGCTGGCCTTCCTCTACTACCTCCTACCTGTGCGTGCGAGGGCTCCCACAGCAAGACTAAGTTACATGTATTAACATTGGGAAATTAACTCCTTTTATTGGAAGCGCCCACAGGACTGATATTTTTGTAGTTCAAAAGCATGAACGAAGCTTTCTATCTTACCTTGCAGGTAAAGGGGAAACGTATAAGAACACCAGCTGGGTGAATCATTTTGAGACACAGAGCATCGAGATTGGAGGCTTGAGTGCTGAGCTGTATGAGTTTAAGACTGTTGGTAGGAATGATTATTCAGAAGATTCTAACGAGAGTCAAGCAAGTGAAGTCACTGAAGGAAGACCACTCCAAGGAGTTGTTAGTACGTATACTGGAAACTAATAATTGTGTTATTTTAACCATATTAAGACTGCACTTTTTTGGTCTTCTGGGACCGGCGATGAAAATAAACATGGTGGGTTAATAGAACGTCAAAACATAACTAACGGTAACTAAATAACGGTAGAACAGCATCATTCAGAATGGCCGCCATTTTGAAAAAATGTTATCATTTTATAAAACCACCAAAATTAAGTCAGAATAAATGAAAAGTAAGAGAAAAGTGCTAAAATGATCTTAAATTGGAAATTTTACTACAAGGAAGACATTAGTTAAAAGTTTTCCGTATGCTACTTTGTTTAAAGTCTCCCCCTTATGCTTTCAGATGCCGCCAAGTCTTCTATAACACCATCTCCTTTATATCTCGGAATTCCAACGCTCTGGTTTTCATTTTTCTGTGCATATATGACTCTAAACTGATACCAAGGCATTAAATGTCCTGGTAAGTACAATGATGGTTAAATAAATTGACCATCTTCTTGGTCTGTCTAAACCTCCTAAACAATAAATCATTTTGCTGCTAGCCTTCGCCAGCAAATGGATTTATGTGAGAAATGTGTTAGTCAGTTTGCTTTGTTGGTCAACTAAATAATAGACAAGAGAAAAATATTTGCTTAAAACGAGCAGATCGTTACAAAATAAATTTTAAAGGGAAATGTTTTTTACAGATGTACTGAATGTATTTCTTTTTTAAGTTATGGCATCATTTGGTTCTCTTAGAGCAATTTTCCGAGGTTTCACAATTAGTATTTTTCCTCTCTTTAAGGTCTTCTGACAAAGACCCTCTTGCCAAAATAGATGGTGTTTGTGTCTCTATGTTCCAGTAAAACACTACTTCTCAGTTATTTTGTAGTGCAGTTTCATTATCGTTATAAATTTTGACCTACAATCATTCTCACTATACTAACATTATTGCTGTTTTCTGTTTATCTTTGCGTAGTTGGGAAACGTGAAAGGAAGCAGACTGCTGGTATTATTGATGAAGCGGAACTTATTGCATACACAAATTTTAAGCAAGTCGAAATTTTAGATAGTCTGTTTTATAGTGAGTAAAATTAAGCTGAAGCACGAAGACTATACGCTTTTAATGGCTTAGGCTCAGTTGAGACGTTAAATTGTGATGTAGAAAACTGCAGCAAAACCGCAGTGCGATCAAATTATACTGGGTAATTATAATTTTATTAATGGTGAAACCTGACAATTTCTTCATATGAATGTTCTTACTACAGTCGTGTGTTGCTTTCCAGTCTGTTCGTTAATTGCACTTGGTTCTTCTATCCAAGCGCTGTTGAAGGGCAGTTGGCAATTGTTCTATTTAAACCCGACCAAACTCCATGTTTAAATTAACAGATTGTGCATATCGTAGAAGTAGCACTAAATATGTGGTGCTTAGTTCTCATTAATTATTAATTTTATTAGACTTGATGGTGTCAATTTTCTTAGAGAATTATTTTTTTAAATTATTTGTAAAAGTAAATTAAAGCTTTTCTATCTTTGTCAAAGTTGATCGTTTTTCACGCGTAGCACAGATGAAGGTCTTCTTGCTATCACTCGTGTAAGCGATCAGCTCCCCTGAACGACTATCCGCGATCACAAACCCCTTTACAGACAGTGCCAGATAGTTGTCATAGTTGCAGAACTCTCCGAGATTACAATTAAAAACTGCTGAAAGAAATGTAGCGTATATACATGTAGAACATTAGCAAATTGTATATGAAGAAATTGTTTTACGCTTAACTTAAAGAGGGTAACAATATCACAGACATTTCGAGACTGCCTCTCATAGTCAGTTTACACGAAACGTCTGCAATATTTTAAACCTTTTTTTAGCCCAGACATATCTTCGTCATTTCAAGCAATTTTGCTCCTTGAACTTTTGAGGTTACTTTCGGCTTGGGATTCGAAGTCTTTTGATTAGTTTCCTCGCGATTAATGTCCGCTTATAGAGCGCACTAGTCGAATAAAGTTTCTCACTTCCAATCTAATATGTTTGAAAGTAAGAATGTTTAGTTTAAAATAAAGTACGCAAATACAGAATGACTGGAATCATTGCAAATGAATGGGTTGGGTGTAATATTTTTATTACATTGCAACCACTGCATAATTATATACTAGCAGTAATCACAGATCATGGAGACGCGTTCGAAGGAATTTCCGGCGGAAATGAGCCCCTGAA
Organism: Cladopsammia gracilis; assembly: GCA_022457155.1. NCBI lineage: Eukaryota > Metazoa > Cnidaria > Anthozoa > Scleractinia > Dendrophylliidae > Cladopsammia > Cladopsammia gracilis. The sequence continues at coordinate 160,240 of JAJGOT010000121.1, forward strand.
AAAAACAATAGGGGCGGCCATTTGGAAGACCGTCTACCAAAAAATCTCAAATTTGTCTCCAACACGAAATTAGGATTGCGTTCTTCGAACGCGATAAACTATGTCTGTATGACTGGAGTTATTTAATACTTTTATTATTTATTTTGTTATTTTCCTCCTTCTTCAACCAAATTTGCTCCAAAAATTTTCGACCTGGGAGCGAAATTGCTGTCAAGGAAAAATAATAATCTCGAGCTCAGATAATTATCCATTGTTGGACGAGGTTGAGCAAAATATCGTGATTTGTCAGTGGCGAGCAAATAGTTGATCTTCGAGACACTGACAAATCGCGATATTTTGCGACAGCCGAGTTCAATAATTGTTTTATCATTTGATCACCGAGTTTGTTTTTTTAATTTAATATTTATTCATAATTGCTACAACAGAGCATAAATCAGGCTGCCATTGTAAAGGACGGGAATAGAACAATTATTCCCAGCAAAACAACTTTGCACCATTGTGTGCATGAGCAGAATTGTCCGTAGGCAGTTGTTCGCAGGTCAATCGGTGGGCTCTCAGGCAAAGAAAAGAAAGAAAACATGTATCGAAATTAACAATTATTGGATGAGGTTGAGCATGATAGCGGTAATAATCAAGGCGAAAGTTTGTGTTATCTGCCGAAGCCGAAGGCTGAGGCGGATAACACAAACTGAGGCCTTGATAATTATCGCTATCATGCGAAAACCGAATCTAATAATTGTTTTATTATGCATATTCCTGAGCTGCACTGGTAAAGACAAGAGCGCGCACAAAAAAGTGATCAATGCACAGCAGTCAACTTGTAAGTAAACAACCTACGTCACTTCTGCATGCATAAAACTATTGTCTGTAGGTATGACGTCACTTCTACATATATAAAATTCATTGTCTGTAGGTATGACGTAACAGACACAGCAAGCAATAATTAGCTGCGTGCTTATAGCCAATCAAAATCGAGCTAGTGACACCAATGTATGATAATAATAATTAACCGCAGGTTTTAACACTGTTGGAGATGATGATTAATATTGTCCCAACAGTTACCAGAAGAAATGAAGTCGACTTTCTCATTCTCTATGTATATTCGGTTATCTCTTGGCCTTGTAAATATATTAGTGTGCGATCGACAAGTTTACTCTTCCAGAAATCCTTTGTTAAAGGGGTAGTATCACGGAGATTTTGAGCTTTTTGTTCAAACCCATGCTGACATAGCTTTGTAGTTTTTACATCATGAGCGGCCCTGTTATATCAGATTTACAATCACGAGCCGAAGAAGAATGATTGTAAATCTGATACAACACGGACGCGAATGTTGAAGACTACTTATGAAATGAAAATGAAATGGTAATTAGTTACAACCACTAGTGGATGTTCATAGAGTGTTTTAACTCACGCGACCGGCGGCCATATGGAGAGGTGGTGAATGGTAAATCCGAGACTCGCCGAGACACCGAGACCCTTGTTTCAAATTCCGAGACCGCGACCGCAGCTACATTATAAAATCCGAGCCCGAGACTCAGTGCTAAAAATGTCCAAATCACCTATCAAACAACAAACAAGGAGAATGAGAATGCTTGACAAAAGTATCCGAGACTCCGAGACCTTGAGGAATAAAATCCGAGACTCCGAGAAGGAAAAAGCACCAGCCAAACGAGACTTTGAGACTAAAACAAAAACTGCCGAGATTTCGAGACCGGACCAAAATTTTCTGAGACCCACGATTTTGAAGGTACCATTCGCCACCCCTATATGGGAGTGCAAAGACAATAGGGAATGTTAGAATAATAATAATAGAGTTAAAGTCCCATAGGATTAGTTTAATTAGGACACCAACATGGCCGCCATTTCATTGTTTTGGGACACCACTCTATTCTTGGCTTGCACTTACGTCATATCCTGTCATATCAAAATTCAGAAGCATTAGAAACATTTCGATCCCAAAATGCTTATAGAATTGTAGAGAGTTTAAAACTACACATCTGGGCAAAATTTTGAAGCGCCAGAGCATTTCGTTCAAGAGTTATAGGTGAACGAGTATGAGACATTTTTAGTAGAAATGTATGAAGCGGCCATCTTGATGCACCACTTTGGTACACCAACATGGCGGCCAAAACTTCACAGTCATAATTACGCAAAAAGTCTCATCACAAAATATTGGATTCACTATAAGTTTCATTAAATCGGCTTATAACAGCTATAATCCAAAAATTACTTTCAAGTGGTTCAATTCTGTTTATTTTTACGGATTATCTGAAATAGCGTGACGAATTGCGTGACACATTTAAAACCTTTACAAATCGAAAGCAAAACATCGTTAAAACCTGAAACTTTTTGTGAAGGATTGTAACACTGGTATGTACATGCCATGTTAGAAAACAGCTTTGCAGGATGTAAAGTTTAGATTTTTGAATTTTTATGACGTCATGTGCATGCAAGCCAAGAATACATCTACAAGTAGTTGTAACTACATGTAATTGGCACTTCATAGCTGTTCTAAATTAAGATTACAAGCCTTTATTAAATTTTCATTTCTTTTGTATTTTCCTTATGAATATGAATTTTATAAAGTTTAAACAAATCACGGTGTCTTTTAGCCCGTTTTGGAGACGAAAATGTGTGAACTTGAAAAACAAAAAAAAAAAAAAACAAAAGGCTAACTTGTTTTCAAGTTGCAATTCCTTCTTACCCAGTGCGTCTCTGACTTGAGGTTTGTTACATTTTGTAAAACATTATCCCACCACTGACCATTATTTTCTGGTTGTTGTCAATACATTTGTTGGTTGTTGGTTTATTAAATCCCGTATATACTTGAGCAAGTATTCAAGGGGAATTTCTCCCTGTCGGAGGACCTGGTAATGAAACTCAGACATAGAAAACCTGGGACCCAGTGATTCTTCCATAAGTCTTCGCGCGCTAACAAAAGTCATTTGTCCAATCATGTAACTTGTTACAACCCCCGGGGCACTTTGGAACCGCGTGATATCCTTAGAGGCCAGGTCGTCCGTTTCCCATGCATATTCTGCATAGAGCCTTAAAGCTTCCTTCCGAGTCATGTTGTAATAATTGATGTTGACGTCCAGTAAGGTCCGAAGAGCAGCCAGAATCTGAAAATTAAAACAACCAAAGAACAAGCTGAGCTCTTCCATTGCTAAAATTGTATACAGTCAAACATATCCTAACCGACACCTCCATAAATGATACGGACACCACTCTATTACGGACAGTTCGCTTGGCCCCGAAGGTACCTAAAATTCATACAATCCATATCTCTATAATACGGACACCTCTATAATACGGACACTTCTATAATACAGACACCTCTATAACACGGACACCTCTATAATACAGACACCTCTATAATGCGGACACCCCTATAATACGGACACCTCTATAATCTGGACACCTCTATAATACGGACACCGCTATAATACGGACACCTCTATAATACGGACAGTTCGATTCTTTTGGTCTCGAAGGTACCTAAAATTCATACAATCCATATCTCTAAAATACGGAAACCTCTATAATACGGGCACTTCTATAATACAGACACTTCTATAACACGGACACCTCTATAATACGGACACCTCTATAATAGAAACTATTGGATCTACCACTTTGGTGTCCGTATAAAAGAGGTTTCCCTCTACATTAATAGGTCTCTGAATAATGACAACATCACGTGTCATGCGCAAACAAATTTCCATCAAAATGTGTCTGAATAAAAATTGAACAGCTTCTGAAAGCCTAGCCTCTCTCAAAATATATACTTCCAAAAAATACCCTTGTACGACCAAGGGTTAACTGATTGACAAGCGCACAACAAAAGTGCCCAATGACAGCTATCCGATAACAAAAAGAAGTAATTGGACAGCTGTAACTTAACTAGACTCCTAAGTTACGGCGCTATAACAATGACGGACCTAGCGTGACAAAACAGCGGCGCCACTACGGTTCCCTCCACAAAGACGTCTGAAAAACGAGCGCAAAAATACCGTACTGATGCTGTAACGCTACCTATTATAAACTAATTTCGATTTTGAGACGGCAATACTGCATTATATTGACGGCTAGTTGGAAGAAAATATATTCCGTATTGGGCTCCGTCGCTTCGCGACTCCGCCCAATACGGAGAATACATTTTCTTCCAACGCCGTCAATATAATGCAGTATTGCCGTCTCAAAATCGAAATTAGTTTTGTATCACGATTCAACTGTTTTTCGTGCAAAAAGAAAGCAAAACTGAAGATAACTTGAGCTGATCAAAACTGAAATTCTTACTTGTCACGAGCTGACGTACACGACGTTTTGTATGCGTTACCATGTTTTTGTTTAGCAAAAAAGTTTCAAAAACACGGACTTCTCACGCCATAAATTGCTCATTGAAATAGAACAAATTTGTTAGAACATCTTTTCGAAGTTTTTCAAAGTTGCAAACGTCGAAAAAATGAGTAAATAACGCAAACTTGCCGAGGTTTTAGCCCAAAACTTGTTTTCAAATTACGATGGCGTGATAGCGCGCGCACAGCACAGCTCAATGTAAACAAACCGTTCAAACGAACAAAAGCAGCTTTTAAACTCATCTTATCGTTAACTTTCGATAGAAAGGGTCGTTGCATTGAATACAGCTTTTGTTTATCTGCCAAACTTGACAAAGTAATCAACATTTTTGCCCCTCCTTTGAAGATAATTTTAAATTTTGGTTTTTACGCAAGCAACCCATTAACACGCCGGGCCAGGAGCAAGCAAAATCGCGCCATTTCAAACGCGGTCATTAATAACTTTCTATGTTTTCATCCGATTAATCTAAAATTTTAGACCAGAACAGATCTCCTCATTACCGAGGTACGCAAGATTTTGGTTTTTCATTTTAACGTTTTTTTGGCGGGAAAATGACGTCACTAACTTGGCGCCAAAATTTAAATGTGACATTTTGAAACATTTCATTACTGATTCTGAAAGAGCATGTTCCCACGACTCCAAAACTGAAGAAATAACTGAAATATCTTAATTCAGTAAAAAGATATCATTAATTGAATTTTGAAATTCCCGCCATTTTGTTACTAAAAATAGCACAAATTGAAAGTTCAAGTGATTATAACTTTGGACTTAATTAAGATATTTCAGTTATCTCTTCAGTTTTGGAGTCGTGAAAACATGCTCTTTCAGAATCAGTAATGAAATGTTTCAAAATATCACATTTAAATTTTGGCGCCAAGTTAGTGACGTCATTTTCCCGCCAAAAAACGTTAAAATGAAAAACCAAAATCATGCGTACCTCGGTAATGAGGAGATCTGTTCTGGTCTAAAATTTAAGATTAATCGGATGAAAACATAGAAAGTTATTTATGACCGCGTTTGAAATGGCGCGATTTTGCTTGCTCCTGGCCCGGCGTGTAAATTGTCGCGGGAAATTTTCAACCAATCACAGGCTGGTTTTTGAGACGACAATACGACTTTATATTGACGTCTCAAAAGCAGGCAAAAGTATCTGAGAATCGTGATACATCAGGATAGTCCTTCTGATTTGTTGAAACAATCTCTCAACCAATCAGAAGGACTACCTAGATCTGCTTGCGTAACATCATCAGTACGGTATTTTTTCGCTCGTTTCTCAGACGTCTTTCGCGGAGGGAACCGTAGTGGCGCCACTGCGAAAAGTCGTCTGTTTTCTCAGGCTATGACGGACCCTCTTTCTTTGATCGCATCCGCGGATATTACCTGGTATTTTAGCATGCCATATTTTTGGAGAAGGACCCTCTTGTCAGTCGTATTGCTGTAAATATCAGTATCATTCGCCAAAAGAGGATATTCAACGTACGTGGCCCAACCCTCGGTGAATCCTGGGAAGTAATTCTGCCGGCTCAACCAGGAAATGACGTCATTACATTTGCTACGGAAGGTCTCGATATAACTGCGAACCTGTTTAGTAAGTGCGAGAATTCAGTATGCTCTGAGTGAGCATGCAAAAGTACTACATATTATCATGTCATGCAATTGATGTCATAAATAAGGAATTCACCATCGAAAATTACAGTCAACGTACTTCATTCATGAACGCCCATAGAATAAGTATTGCATTATTCGAGTGTATATATAGCCCTCAAGTGATGACGTCACAAAAACTAAAGCTGTGAAATTATGGGATTTGATGTGATATTCAGAACGAGCGTGACGAAAATTGCCAGCATGCCAAAAATCAGCAACCATCGCAAATTTGGGGATGACGTATTGGCACGATCATGCTGTGATGACTCCATACAAACCCTTATACAAGGAGTCATGAGAGCGTAAAAGTGCTCATATCTCACCCCCAAATAGGCCATTTGCACGATGGCGTCATTTGACTACAACTAACAGAATTCATTTCGTTTTTCCTTTCTTATTTAAATTTTGTAATCCCAGTGCGGTTTAAATAACAAAGGCCCTAATTTGCACTACAAAACAAAAAACTGAAGGATTCTGGTAGATGTAGTCATATGACGTCATCGTGCAAATGGCCTATTGCAAAAAGTCGCTGATCCCTTAAAGAATCTGACCCACCCAGTTTGCATTGCGCGCTTCTATTATTGTTATGATACGGCTCTATTCCATATTTGGACAAGCATATCACCTCTTGCAAGAGTGAATTTCTCATCTACAATAAGCTAATTCGGAGTTCTAAAAAACATGTGCGCGCGTCGGGAAAAAACAAGCATTAATCAAAAATACAATAGAATTCAAATTCAACTATTTTAAATAACGAAAGAAGAGAATAATCTCGGGATAAAAACGCATGCCCACTGAACCTATTCTTTAAACTCCGAACTCGCTTATACAGTATGGACTTTCGGGGGCCCTGAAAATGGCGGATGAACCAACGTAGGCGCACAATGCAAACTGGGCGGGTCAGATTCTTTAAGTAATGCTCCACATAATAACTACGGTAAACTTCATTGTTCTGCGGCATTGGCTCTTTCCCACATAGAATATCCTTGGTTTCAAGACTAGATGAGGGGCAACGGGAGGGGAAATAATTATATTTCAGTATAAAAATAAAGAAAATCCATTTGCGTCAAATAAATTTTAGGAAATGTTCGTGCTTAACCAATCAGAATAGCAGAAGACAATACCTAATAATTTTGCTTCTTTGATAAAGTTACCCAAATACGATATCTTTTAAAAATTGCATATTGTGCGATTGGATCTCAAATTACTTGAAACCTTAAAAAAAATACAAAATGCACCTTGAACCGAGAAAGCGGCGGAAATCGAGCATAAATTTTTCTCACATAGCTTCAATTTTGAATAAACCAAATTGATCAATTTAGAGTTGACTTTCGGGGAGCGCGGGCAATATATGGCGGAAGTCATTCAGGATTCATGATTGGCGGATTATAGAAATTAAGATACGAATGATCAGTACATGTTTCGAAGAATGGCCCAAGCGATGAATAGTTGAATTTGTTCGTTCATGCATGAACTGCTTTGACTGTAAATAATCTTCTTAACATGATATTTTTTTTTTTTGTATTTTACTGATATTTATTGGTTTTCAATTTTATTACACACTTAAACATCTAAACATTAAATTAAACAATAAAACATTTAAACATTACATTAAACATTAAACATTAAATTAAAAAAAAAATTAAATTTAAAAGTTAATTAATTCACTCACACACATACATATACACACACCCCTTCATAATAATAATAATCTATTGTAATATTTTAGGTATAAGTACAGCTGCGGCACAAGATTGTACATTTATTGTGTTATATATTTGCCCCAATTTTTGTTATGAGCTGAAATTTTATTATTAGATTTGGCAATTATTGTTTCAAGTTGATAGATCATTTTAATTTTTAAATTAAAAACTCTAATTGAAGGCACAGATCTTTTTTGCCTACAATAATATAAGTATTGTTTAGCAACTAACAGAACATGATTTACGAACAATTCATCGTCGCACCTTATAATACCAAACATTATATCCCTGTCAGAGAAATTAGCGATAAATTTTAGGAAATGTTCGTGCTTAACCAATCAGAATAGCAGAAGACAATACCTAATAATTTTGCTTCTTTGATAAAGTTACCCAAATACGATATCTTTTAAAAATTGCATATTGTGCGATTGGATCTCAAATTACTTGAAACCTTAAAAAAATACAAAATGCACCTTGAACCGAGAAAGCGGCGGAAATCGAGCATAAATTTTTCTCACATAGCTTCAATTTTGAATAAACCAAATTGATCAATTTAGAGTTGACTTTCGGGGAGCGCGGGCAATATATGGCGGAAGTCATTCAGGATTCATGATTGGCGGATTATAGAAATTAAGATACGAATGATCAGTACATGTTTCGAAGAATGGCCCAAGCGATGAATAGTTGAATTTGTTCGTTCATGCATGAACTGCTTTGACTGTAAATAATCTTCTTAACATGATATGCCTTTTTTATCTATCTGAAATAGACAAATTCCTAAACGGAAGGGGTGAAAAAAGTAGGAAAATTTAATATATTGTGGAAAATTAGCAATCATATACCACTTCTAAAGGATTCAGTTTATAAACAATCTCTCTTAATCAAATCAGAAATTAGGAACAACGATTTAAATGACTATTTCTTCTATCCTCTACCTTCACCCCCCCCCCAACCCACCCGAAATAAAACAAAATTAAAAATATTTCTTGCTAATTACATGTACCTTCACACCCCCCCCCCCCACCCCAAAAAGAACAAAATTAAAAATATTTCTTGCTAATTACATGTACCTTCACACCCCCCCCCCCCCACCCCAACCCACCCCAAATAAAACAAAATTAAAAATATTTCTTGCTAATTACATGTACCTTCACCCCCCCCCCCCCCCCCCCCCAACCCACCCCAAATAGAACAAAATTAAAAATATTTCTTGCTAATTACATGTACCTCGAGATGGTGGCCAGGCATTTGCTCATGTGCAGTTGTGGTCCATTCAGTGAATTTTGGGCCATAGTTGTCAACAAAGAAAGGCAGTAATTGCATTGAAGGATGCTCTGTACAGCTGGGACTCCAAGACTCACCATAACTGTGATAAACTGCCGCTGAGTGATACCAAGGGGTAACCCGGATTGCACAGTCAGGAATGGTTTTATTCGGCCCACTGGGGTAAAATAGCTTTGACAGTTTCGGTCTGATACGGTTCATGGCCTGTATAGGCAAATAGATCAAAGAGCTCATCTCGTGAACACGAAACAACGTAACGCAACGGTTTTAATTTTCCATACAGAGTTAACGATTGAAACATCTTGACATGTGCATTGTGTGCTTTGTGCATTGTGCGTTGTGCATTGTGCATTGCATCTTGGCGCATGCATTGTGTGAATCGAGACTGTCTAGACAACTGAATGACGTAATACACTGGGGAATTAAAATATAGCAACCATCTTTTAACACGTAATAAACTGGGGAATTGAAAAGGTTTTGAGACGATGGAACGAGTGAAAATTTGCAAATATGTTCCCGTATAGTATATCTCGCTGAACGCTTCGCGTATTCACGAGATAAAAATAACATAACGAGAATCCACCGTAGGAAAAAAGACGGCGGCTGTTCATTTTACCACAATACCTTGCGGACCTAACACAGCACATAAGGAACAAAGAAAGCCATTTTGTTACAATATTTGTTCCAGTACTACGGACAATGTGTAGAGCATGTTTGAAGATTTTGTAACTTTTCTTTAAATTTTTATGAACGTTGTTAAGGTTTTTGTGCGCTAAGAATTATGGGTAAATGTACCAGTCGCCATCTTTTTTTCCTACCGAGGATTGAAAGTCATTGACATGACTCTAGCGTTGCGGATACCTCGCTTTAGTATATACAAAATCAGCGGTTAGTGTTGTTCGCGCGCTCTGATTGGCTACAATGTACTTAAATTGGCAAAAGTATTTGCTATTCTCCTCCACTTCGGTGAATAACTGTTTAATGGCATTATAAATATTACAGACAGTGGTTGAAGTCTCTAGCTACCATTTTAAGGACTCTCTCTGTATTACGTCTAACAAATCGTAGCCCTCAACATTATCATGTCTACTGAATGTATACAGGTGTTCCACAGGCTTACTATCTTCTTTTTTGTCTGGTGAGCTGTGCATCTGTAATGAACGTGTCTAGCCTCACTAAAGGTGAACTTTAGGACTCTTAAAAACTAACCAAGATTAAATGAAAACCCTCAAAATCATTGTCATGTTGTTTAACTGTGTTTTTGGTGATTTTTGGCTGGCGAAAGCGCTATTTTCGAAACAGCAGCCTGTGTAGCTGGCGGATTTAATGTTGGCGCGCGCGATGCAAATCGCTGCTCGCAAATTCAGCATCGCGCGCCAACAAAACCGCCAGCTTCGTAGGCGCAAAATAACGGTTCGACTTGCTAGACGATACGGCCATTACAGATGCACGATACACCAAACAAACCCACACAAACAGCGGATGGCAAACCTGTGAGGTGTTCCCTGGAATTATCATTCTCTTTAACCCCGTCTTGAGGGCCTTCTTCATTTTTTTAAAATGGGGGCCGAGCGTAGGACTGCCAACATACTCCAAAAATCGTGGAGTATTTTGTCACACAACACACGATAAAATGAAATTTATGGAGGTTAGTTTTGCATGTTTGTTTTCTGGCAATCTGAAACCGCCAAGAGATCGTGTTTCACGGGCAAAAAGGCTTCAGTATTTCTAAAGCATTTAGGCAGATTTGAATAAGGGTGCTATGCCTCCTAAGCCAATTTGAAAGCGGAGAATGCCGTGGAAGGTTGCTTAATCCCCCACCCTTTAATTGCTTCCACTTCTGCATAATTTACTTACTTTTTCTGTGTCCTTAATCCACATTTGCATAGCTTTCCATCTAGAAGGACAAAAAGTCCGCGATGTCTGGTCAGAGGTGCATCGCAAAAACGCAGTGTCTTCAGATTCGTTGACGGGAAAAGCCTCCACGTTGAAAAACATGTCACGTGATTTTAAGTCACGTCTAAATTGACTGACAGCTTTGCTGTGGTTTTTCTCATGTGTGTAACGCTGGACAAGTGAAGCAACCTACAAGGAAGAGATTAACTTATAAAGTATAAATGACAGGTAAAGCAGGTTGCTGAGCCACCGGCCATCGCACAAAGAACTCCAATAAAGTCGTTACACATAACTTTATTCTATAGCTTGCGTTGAAGCTCTCAAGCCGGGGAGTGGGGAGTGTGCTATATATGTATGTGCCCAACCTCGTTCCCAGGGTACCCTGCGGACGAGGTTGGTATGTGCTGCGGGATAGGGTATGATTTTTTGGAGGTGCTCAGTCTTTAAATATGTATCTTTTTTTTATTTAGATCCTTGGTTAGGGTTCTTTCAAATTGTGTTAGTTAAATTACAGCGCCTAAACACCCAGCTAAACGAAAACAATATGGTTATGATGGCGTATTAATAAAACTAGGCTTAGTCTAGTATTCAATGCCTGATGCTAAACTTTACATGTACAGAACAATACAATACAATAACGCTATTTAACGTGCACAATTACGCTTAGCTATAAGTAGTGTACCTTAGAGAGACACCAACTAGTTTACAGGTAATGCCACGAACTAAATTAGTACAAGGAAAAATAACTAGGTAGATAAAAATAAGGGTATATGTGTATAATATTAATCTATAAAAATGCTAAAATATATTACAATATCAATACTATCATTAATTTCTACACTTCAATGTTAACATCATTTTGGCCTTTTCTAAACGCGTTGTGGTCAGTTGCCTTTCGCAACGTATTAGGAAGGGCATTCCATAACTTGGTAGCCTGATAGCGCCATAACTTAAGGCCATACTTGGTGGTGTTAGGCTTCGGTACTTTTAAAATGTCTTTTCCTCTTAGATCATATGTAATATTTCTGCGCTCAACTATGTCCCTTATGCTCTCAGGAGTATCTGTATGATTTAGCAACTTGTAGACAGTACGTACTGAGGATTTTCATTGCTCTTTGATGCCTTAGTGTATAGTAGTGCTGCCTAACTTCACACAATTCTGAGTTATCGTTTTCCCCTTAAATATGGTGCTAACCTTCGCGGCACACACCTATCCTAGATCGAAGATAGAATCGAAGTTCTTTTGTATGCAACAATTAGACAGCCGTAACACGTCATAAATATTCAAAATGTCGACGCACGGGAAATTTAAAAGCGAAAATAGGCGATATTCGTATCCATTATTTTGTACACTAAAATTATATTTGCAATTGTTGTTTTAAACATTTTTAATTTAGACTTTATTTCCAACAATTTAACGTCAATTGGTTATAACAATGGACGTTCCCTTTAAAATTAGTACTAACCTGCGATGACAAGGTGTCCAGTCGTTCCTGGGCCAATTTCTTAAGCTCTATGGGCGAGATATGAAGATTGGTGAAAACCGATATCATATTTAGATAGGCGTGGGTGCCGTTTATTTTGTGTCCTGATGGAAGCTTCCGGGTGGTCGGCTGGTCACTCTGAACCATTCCATTCACGTACACGTGTGGAAGAGGGAGACTGGAGAGACCACTTGAAATGTTGTCGGGAACGCAATGGCGAATGTAATCCGTCTCTAAAAATCTGACAAATCATAAAGATAACAAATGCTTGGAATGTACTATTTCGTTGTGTGGGTTCAAAACCATTGCTTGTACTTTTGAGTCTGTAAATGAAACCTTTAAGGGGCCATAACACGTACCTATTGCTAGTGTAACTTTTCAAAAGTCCAAAAGACATATTTATCTCAGTTGAAACACAACAATGGTCCAGTTTTGTTTCAAATTATTCTACAAGTGATCTAAGAGTAAAAGTAAGTGTCTTGGGCTGCAGATGGCCAGGATGGAAATGGATTGCAACTTGAAAAAATTGGGCCATCGTTTTCAAGTTTATTTGGTTATCGCCTCGTGTTTAGGAAAAGTCGCTAAAACTCAGATTATTAATAGTAACTGTTGCTTCTCTCTACGAATGTTTACTCTGTTTCTTCCTCTCAGTGTTTCATTTAGCATCTTTGGTGTGGACTCTTATTTACCACGATTTACGTCATCACATGGTCAAAATGTTGTGGACTCACGAGGCGCAGCCGAGTGAGTCAGCAACCAATTTTGACCATGTGATGACGTAAATCGTAGTAAATAAGAGTCCACACCACGAAAAACCGGTGAAAATCTGTTTTTTTTTACCACAATATTCAAAAAATGCGTGATGTTAGCGTCAGCACCGTTGTCTGAACTCTCATTTACCACCCATATTGCGGGATTATCGGCAATTGTGGTAATTGTGGTAATTTTGGATTATCGGCAATTGCGGGTTGCTAATATAATTTGTTTTATTATTTGTAAATAAATCGTTGTTGTTGTTGTTGTTGTCAATGACAATGGTACTTAGTTTTAATTTGGGGCAGTTTTGACCTTCAAACGTCAAACTCCCCATTGAATATAGGTCCTTTAAAAGGGCACTTATGTCCAGAAATACAGGCAAGTACTGTTTAACGAGTACTTCATATTTGACAGAATTTCGTGTGTTTTGGTGACCTTTTATAGGCGAGGACACTTTGTGATGCCAGTCATGGAGTAGCGTGGGCGACTATACCACCTATTTTTATTGTCATTCTCAAAAGCCAAAAACATATTTATTACAACGGAAATCTAACAATAATGCTCCCGTTTAGTTAACATTTAGTATACCAGTATAACAAAACTATCAGAGCGTGTTTTTGGCTAGGATGGCCCGTAAATAGATTGCACAAAAAAAAAAAAAAAAACAGGCCAATTTTTTCAAGTTATGTCCTTGCATCTTGGAAAAATCGCTTCAATCTCACTATGGTTTGTTCTCTCCGCGCGGAATCATTTGATATTTTCTCTTGGTGCTCTAAGAGCATTTTGTGTTTGAGCAAACTGAGGTACTTTTTCAAATATACAATATAGTTTGAGCAATGAAAGAGCAGCTGTTTCGTCCCAGGCGCTCCTCTTTATTCTAGCGCGGGGCGCATGGAGTTGTGGGACGGATGCACTGAACCCGTTTTGCATCCTTCCCAAGACACCCCACGCTCCCTGTTTACCCCGCGCTACACAGGAGCCTGGGAACCAGGCGGAATGAGCATTTCTTTCCTCATGAAAACTTTTGAGTCTGTGGATGGCAAAGGATAACAAGTGGCCATTCATAATAAAAATATACGTTAAACAACCCATATCGCCGTTTTGAAGAATCAAGGACATACTACCTGGTTCCTGGTTGTTCAAAGGGTGTGTAGCGCTATCCATTGTATAAATTTATATTCAGGAGATGGCGAATTTCATTTTGGATATGTTTTTCCACTGGATAGTGATTTGTCCGGTGGATAGCTTTATCCAGCTTTCGATAAACCGGGTTTGGCCTATCCACTTGTATTCCTGGGTAGGGAGGGTGGAGTAAAGTTATGATGGATTTATTGCGACAATCATTTACGGAGTTTGCGTTCTCGTCATCCATTTGCTGTCTGAAAACGTGCAGTAAAACCTGCCTTTGAAAATCAGCGTCAAGTATAATTTTCCGTGTCACATTATTACTCATGCGCGTAGCGGCATGAGGTAAGGTTTCGGCTCCGTTTTTCTTGTTATTATTATTTTTATTTTTTGTGTCACGATTTTGCATGCAAATTTATGCACGCATATTTTAAATTGTACACTTCCGGTTCATAGCTTTGCCACAACACTTTCTGTTTAGTGACTTCCAGCTACTCTAACTTCCGGTAAAAGAGCGTTACTTAAGTGTCACGACAGCGTCTCCTACAACCCTACTTACATTAGCAATGTTCATGTTTGGTATATATAAGACTTAGAAGAGTCATTCCCTTCATTGTGGTACAGCCTTCTTTTCCAAAACAATCAATAGTAAACAACGTGGTTTGCAAGAACGATGATTGAATAAAAGGAGTACTCTTCGCCATGTCGGACATCTTATCATGTTTAAAATATATCATAAAACTTACTTACGCATGCGCATGAGTATAGGCTGCTAGGAACCTCTTGTATAACCGTAAATGAAGTTACATGCAGCAAAAGTAAGGAACAATGCATTGTCGTACCTTATCAAATCATGGAGCGATTTTCCCACATTCTGAATCAATGAGCGCTTTAAATACTCTTCCACGGTCCTTCCGTACAAATCTACCCATGCTTCCTTAACTGCTGGCTTCAAATTGTCCAGGAACTCTTTGCTGAGTAAAATCTTCGCAGCTTGAGTCTGTAATATCCCTGGTAGCGAAAAGTAAAGCCACAGTAAAGACAAACCTCCGGATAGTACGCTTGCCAATGGCAGCATATCGCCTTGAAGTGTTACAGTTGCATTTAGACACTACTACGGGAGGGGTAGGGTGGAGTAATACTGTTTTTTTTTTTCTATTATTGCTGCAGAAACTGGACTATAGTAGTAGATAGTGTGGGTTGTGAAAGACATTTAGACCTGTAAGCAGAAAATTCATTGTAACATTGTTTCGGTTTAACCCTGGGAGGTATAAACACCGTGTACGTATATACACTGTGGTGACGCCCCGATGGCCACCATCTTGGATTTTACTAAACATTCAAATTCGTCGGAAAAATGCGGAAATTGCATACAGTTTTTGCTATAGTTGTAAAGTATGATACAATTAAACATTTTGCTGCTTTTGGCAGCGTTTTATATTTTTTCCACGACAAATAAGTAAAAAAAAGACACATTTTTATCAAAAAAAAATGGCTTGGCCTCATGCTACTTATGACGTCATTTCTCGTCACCATGGTAACCGATTGTTGCCAAACCGAAATATGCCTCAAGGGTAAACTAACAGCTACGGAAGACGGCATGCGCTAACAATAAATGCTCTTGAAAATATCAGAGAAAAACCTAAACTCCCCTTGTTCGTCCGAGGTTAACATCATACAGGAAAACGACTCCCGAATTAATCCTTCGTTTTACATATATTTATTTCTCACCTAAAATCTCCCAAAATAGTTCTATAGCAAACTCTTCTAAGACGGACACCCCTGTAAGCCAGGGGGGGGGGGGGGGGGCGTACTCCCTGAAAAATTTGGGTGGAGGTGTGCGGCACGCTTCTTAAAACCCTTACCCTATTTCAGACCAAAATATGCGATTTTCCTTACCCTATTTCAGACCTGACCCAAAATTCGAATCCTTATTTCAGATCAGTCCTTTGCAGCATGTACACGCTGATACATGATCGCAGCTGCTCAGGAACCCCAGGAAGTGGTTCCGTTTGCGTAAACATTTGAGAAGGGTTTCTAATTCCCGATGTTAATCAAACTGCTTTTATCAAGGGATGAAAAAAGTAGCTTCTTCCAAAAACCTTACCCAATTCGAGACCAGAGTGCGCAAACCATACCAAACCTATTTCAGGCCAAAATGGTCACAATCTATACCCTATTTCAGACCAAAACGGCTTAAAAACCATACCCTTTAGGGCCGCACTATATAGCTTTTATAATGAAGTATCGCTCCCCTCTCTCGGGGGGTAGGGCGACACATTTCTAAGAAGGACATCAATTACTATCAAACTCGGGCCGAATTAGCGCACACCTCTCTCAGGTGGACAGCAAGAGCTGGCACCAAAGCTGTGCCCGGCTGAGACAAAGTTCACGGTATTTTCTGTGATACGTCCCAAAATAAGTACATCCACTTATCCCTGTCATCGGATCGGGCTTGAGTCATGCTTTGATCATACTTGCAAAAAAATACAGGATGTCAACATTACCATGAGAACCAAGTTGATGTGAATTGTCCCGCTGTTAGAATTTTGTGGTTATATAAGCTCACTTACGATGTCAAATTTTTAATCTTATCACTCACAAGATGTTTGAAATTGAAGAAACTACTAGTACACAAATGCCACAACTACAACAACACTCAGCTGAATGTATGTGTTACAAGATTATTTTGTTTATAATTTCCGTAAATCCACTATTAACCCTATCCAGACTGGGCTTTTTTTGACCGTCTGGGACCGGGGGGGGGGGGGGGGGTCTCCAGAAGCCCCCGCCCCCCATGTAAGTTTGAAAACGCATATGCTATGGCCACCAAATTTACACAGGATAATGATGTCATGAATTCTAGTAACTACAGATACTTTGGTGTCATAATGACGTAACGTGACGTCATTATGACGTCATATAGTCGATTTTATTGGCTAAAACAGTCTTTCATCAATATTTTCTCAATTTTGAACATATAACAACAATACTTTAACAGCTACCTATTTGATAAAAGTCTTGTGTTTACTAACACTGTTTTTGTTGTTAACAATAACAGTGACGTCATTATGACGTCATATACAATGAAACAACTAACTGAAACGTTCTATAAGGCATATCTCTGAAACAAACGGTAGTGTTCATACCAAACTTTCACATATTGATGCAGGAGTAAAAGTTGATGAATTCGTACACTTTGTTGCCATGGTAACAGCATGTGACGTCATTGAAGTGATGTGTACATTTTCTTAAAAACTGGAACAGATAACTTTGCAAATTATGGCTTTTCATGTACCTATTGAATTCAAAAAAGCTTTCTCAAGTGAAAAGGACATTTTTATGATATTTTGACAATAAATGTTAAGAGATAATGGAATTACACAGACAGGTAAATAAATTTCCCATTTTATTGTCTGCCATCTTGGATCCGCCATCTTGGATCCGCCATTTTGAATTAGTCCAAACGTGTTTATTTTGGTAAAAACACCAAAAAATAAAGCAAATGGACTGCTAAAGCTTAGTTTATTGTGGGCAAATGTTTTACAATCCAAAATATGAACCAATAATAAAATTATAGAGAGAAAAGACCTTTAGTAAAACTTCGATCCGCCATCCTGGATTTTGACATTTCAAATTAGATATTTTCCTAAAATTACCGTTAATTAACCTTAATTAATAAACAATTATACATAATTTGATCAATTATCGCTAAATTAAGTGGAAAATATTAATTCAGTAAGAAAACTTTGAAATAATCTTGATTAACTCGAAAAATGCTAATTTTGTAGAACATAGGTGTCAAAAAGCGGTTGCTATGGAAACGTCAATGTCGGTGGACAAAGGACGCTAACGTCAAAATGTTTCCAGATAAATTTTAGGAAAAGTCACCAAATTTGGTGGTCATTGCATCGACTGTTTTGAAACGACACAACTTCAAAGTTTGAGTGGGCTCCAAAAGCCCCCCACCCCCGGGTCTGGATAGGGTTAAAGGGGTGGGGAGGGGGGCGTTCATTTATTTTAAGCGTGTTGTTTGGGAGGGAGGGCTTATTACAATTTAGCGAAACGCTAGCAGTTCACCACTTCTTTCTCATTTTTTTAATAATTCTTTAATTTCAATAGCTAGGTTCCCACAAGTGAATAAATTTGATATTAAAAAACGTCCACAAAGCATACTAGCCATATTTACTCCAGACTCTCGAGTACTGTGTGTGAATTTGTGCCTGGATTGGTTCGGTAAAAATGTAACGGTAATGTAGTCTGTAGTTCATTGTTTTGGTTGTGAAGGAATGGGGGAGGGGTGGGGGAGGGAGAGGGACTGAAAAGATATGTGGGGAGGGCTTAATAAATTTCTTGCTCCAAAATGGGAGGAGTTTTTTTTTAGAGTGGAGCTTAATGGCGGATTAACAGTATTACACTTACGGGATTTTATCGACAGACTTAAAGTTACTAATACTTCGATGTTTTAACATTATACAGGAAGCGACACTCGGAAGTTTTAGCTTAATAGACTTGTATCCCGCACCCATTATGGCCCAAAATAGTTCTATACGTGTTGAACGCGCCAGTTTGATCTGTTGTCGTTTATCTGTGGTCACGTCCTAAATCAGATTCAAGTGGTTTGTGGCAGAGTAAGACGTTACATTCACTCGACACTGTCATCAAATTGATATGATTAGGGTTTTCTAATCTAACCTTTTCACTGCCAAGATGAAACTTCCAAAGATATGAAGCATGAAATGATCAAACACGAGGGAGAGAGTTTCATCAGAATATCCAAACACCGAGCGTCATGCAGCAAGTGGGTTCAAAAACGAGGCGATGCGAAGTTTTTTTTTTTTTTCAACTGATTTCGAGGTGTTTGCATTAGATGCTGATGAAACACTCTTTCAAGTGTTTGATATAGCTTCTCGAACTGATCATTAAATGCGAGGAAACGAGGGAACAAAATAGCGCCAAAATTTATGCAAATTAAGATCTGGTTTCCAAACCACCTTTAAGGCGCTGTTACACTGGGCAATATTTCGTGCAACTTGTCTCGCAACAACTAAAAACCGTGCGTTGCGATGCTGCGAGACAAGTTGCCTGGAGGGTGTTACACTAGGCAATGTTTCTTGCAATTTGTCTCGCCCGACGGTGAAAGGAGCAATTTCATTGGCTAAAGTCACAAAACGTTGCGACACAAGTTGCAGGAAACGTGTTACACTACGCAACGCTTGAAAAATTCGTTGCGGCGTGGCGAGAATCGTTGCGAAAAGTAGAACCGACTTCTACTTCTCGCAACGATTGCGGCAACAAAAAAATCGCGAGAAATGTTTGTTGCGGGGTATGTTACACTGGGCAATTTTTCATGCAACTTGTGTCGCAACAAAATTGCGAGACAAGTTGCACGAAACATTGCCTGGTGTAACAGCGCCAGTAGTAGGAAAATGGGGGTTCACAATCAGGGGAGGAGGGGAGTGGGTGACGTCATGATCCCTAGAGGTGACGTCATGGGTTAAAAATAGGTAGAGATGACATCATAATCTATTTTAGGTCAATGGGGAGTGATGACATCATAATTTATTTTAAGTGAATGGTGAGACCGGGAGGAGGGGGATTAGCTGACGTCATGATCCCTAGGCGCCACGGGATTGGAGATTAGCTGACGTCATGATCCCTAGAGGTGAGGTCATGGGTTAAAAATAGGTAGAGGTGACATCATAATCTATTTTAAGTCAATGAGGAGTCGAAGATAAATGACATCATAATTTATTTTAACTGAATGGGGAGTCGGGAATAAATGACATCATAATCTATTTTTAACTCGAGAGTCACACTGGAGTAGAATGACGTAATGTGATTAATTTTAGATTGTTGATTTAATAATTTTAATGGTTATAAATTCAAGGGGATGCTCTATGAAAAGTTAAAATGGTAGTGATCTTGAAGCTAATATGGGTATTACTCTCTCTTTTCTTCGAATCCGGTTTGATCGATTTCGCTTTTTAGCAAGAAGTATAAGTTTTACTTCGAGTGAACTATTGTTTTTGTAACCACTAGACCATCAAAGCTGTGGACATTATAACCGAATAAAACTAATTAGAGGTTTCCGAAACATTCAAGTTTAGAAGCAATAAAATTGCACAGGATAAAAAACTGCTTCTTATTGGTATTTACCGCCGTTTTAGCTGCCACATCACCAGACTCTATGTCGATTTTCAGTTTGCAAGCCATCACCCACTTTAAGTTTTAAAACATGACTTTACCAGATCACCTTCAAAGTTCAAACTTTTAATTATGCGAACTTACACTAAACTAAATTTGCATGGAAAATTAGCACCTCGGAAAAATAAACAAAGCAACCAATTACATGCGCGCGCTAAAACAATAAAACCACACTTTATTAAGTTCAAACTATATTTATTGATAACAAACAATTTCATAATTATACAGACAATTTAAAAGCTTATTTGGAAAGGAACAGAGTTGATTTATTCTTTTTCATCGGGTTTATACAAAGTACTCTTTGATTCCCTTAGTTTTCAGGTGAAATTAATCCTCTTGATTC
This sequence comes from Cladopsammia gracilis, assembly GCA_022457155.1. Taxonomy (NCBI): domain Eukaryota; kingdom Metazoa; phylum Cnidaria; class Anthozoa; order Scleractinia; family Dendrophylliidae; genus Cladopsammia; species Cladopsammia gracilis. The sequence continues at coordinate 181,044 of JAJGOT010000121.1, forward strand.
TTAGAATGCTTGTAAGGTGCAGCTCTAAATCTGTAACGCCGCGATCGCCTTTTAGGTTTATCATCACCAACATCTAAGTAATTTACTAATTGGATTCGAGGTCGTTTTCGCTTTGGTGCTGGCGAGGGTGTTTGTACTGTGGGGGGAGGGGTCAAGACGGCTGGATTTAAAGGTAGTGGCGTTACTGCGGAAGTTTCTTGTATAGTGGGCGCTGGAGAGGGTGTCGCGATAAATGGATTTAAGGGTGTAGAGGTTGTCACCGCTGTTACTGCTGTGGGTTCTTGCATAATGGTGGGTAAATTATTTTTCGGATGACTTGCAAAACTCCTTTTCATTTCATCAGACTGTTGAGGTCTTCCATTCAATTGATGTTTAAACGTCAGATATCTGTTTTGCAGCTCAAGGTACTGTTTGGCTTTTTCATTTTCCCCAAGGTCTGTACGGGAGAGAATGCTGTACATTCTGCCCTGTAGTCCCTGCATGGCTAAGAGAACTGGAGCTGTCGAAAGGTTCTGTTGTCTGAGATACTTTAGTAGCTCCTGAGAAATATTGTCTTGTACCCCTGTTTGATTAAATTGTTCTTCACCGGGTAGTACATTCGTTCGCAGTCTACAATTATCTTGTGTGGTTGTTTTTAAATCCACCAGGAGATAACCAAAGGGTCTTCGTACAGCCTCTTCGTACTGGTTTATAAAGAAAGCCGTTTGCCCAGGATACATTTGCTTTGCTAGAGTCAAAATTTGCAGTTTGTCTCTGGGATTCTTGAAAAGGACCAAGTAGTGACTGTTTAAACTGATGCTTCGGCTTTCCTTCCCCTGATGAAATAGATTCTGTACGATATAAATGACACTCAGGTTGCGGTGATGAGAACCTCGTGTAAAAAGGTTTACCATTCGCTTGTCTTTGCCAGCGTCAATCATTTGATCGTCAAAGACGATTAAGTTCCGTTTGTTGACATCGAAATAAGAATCGTGTTCCAACGCAGGAGGAATGCCCTTGACAAATTCAATTTGTGGTATTGTGACTAGCATTTGTATGTACGCGGGCTGCCATTGGGAATAACACCAGACAATCCTCTCGGGTGGTGGATTTATCACGTCTGAGGCCTGTTGTAACAGTGATTGAACCCAAAACGTTTTCCCCGAACCGGTCATCCCTGCAACCATACAAGTAAAAGGGTGCTCGAAGTGAAACCGCTGACACTTTTGCGTAGAAATCGGCATTGCTTTAAATGGAGTGAAAGTCGGACTGGTGTGTTTGTTGGTCATGTGTCTTTGCATACTATCTTTCCTGCTAAATGTCTTCTCACAAACGGGACAGGACAAATTCATGTCAACTCAATGAAAGCTCAATGTGAACTGAGAAAGAGACGAATGTTGCTCACTTAAAAAGGCTAGTTCCTCCTCAATTCTATTGTTTTCACCACCACCACCACCACAATTCTACTGATTTCACCACCACCACCACTACTACCATCACCACCACCACAATTCTATTGTTTTCACCACCACCACCACCACCACCACCACCACAATTCTTTTGTTTTCACCACCACCACCACCACAATTCTCCTCCACCACCACCACCACAATTCTCCACCACCACCACCACCGCCACCACCACAATTCTATTGTTTTTTCCTTCTATTCCACGATAAAAGACAGTTACTCACTATTCTTAGCTCATTCTATAGTTATGTCTCAAGTAGTAAAGAACAATTGGGGTTTTCTACAGCTCTTAGCTAATGGTCCCGATCATCAACGCCAATTTCTCTTAAGGACAGCTTCTCCACAACAGGTTCACGCCTTGTTACATATTCTTTATAATGTTCTTAAGGAAAACATTCCCTGTCCTGAAACAAATAAGCGTGTTTTGCTCCAACATAAGGATGTTCTTATTAATCTGGCCGAGCAAAACGTTCCTTACAAGACAAAGAAGCAAATACTTGTACAAGAGGGTGGTGGCTTTATACAAGACTTATTAGCCCCCGTTGTTACAAGCTTGGGCGTTTTGATGCTATAAAAGAAACTTTACATCATTGCACTGATCATTTGAAGCTTGTCTTTTAACGAGTCCGGATCGATATGAAGAGAAAAGTAGACTGGGATGAAGAAGAAATGGAGAGCGGTATGGAGGACACTATAACCTCCGATGAGGACAACGATGACGAGGAAGACAACGAGGAGCCAAGAATTAAAGATGTTTTAGGCAATCTTTCCAAAGCGGTGTCAAAAGAACGTGCTTCTGATTTGTTGCATAGCATGGCCGCTTCCAAAGATATCCTGTTTTGGGCACCTAGAGGCCAATTACTCCGAAATCAGCGCATAATACCCGTGACAAACATCGCAGAGCTGGTTGAGTATGTGCTACTTCCCCATAACGATGATGTAGCCCGACCCCGTGCGCTTAATACCTTTTTAGATGGACTCGCAGAGTTGGGAATTGATAAGCGTTTAATCAAGAATAAAAAACTGTTAAGCGATCTTTTAGAGAAAGAAAAGATCTATCAAGAACAAAAAGAATCCGACAACGAGACATATGAAGGAGATTCAACCGACAGCGAAGGAGAGGAAAGCGCTTCTGAGAACAGTCCGGCCGATGGGTCTGAAGAGAGCGACCAAGAAATTCAAATTGATGAAGAGGATGCAGGAAATTCAACCGACAACGAAGAAGAGGAAAGCGCTTCTGAAAGCGGGAAAATAATTCAGGCAAAAAGTCAAATTCCATGTCATCATTGCGAGAGTTCAAATGTGTATATAACCGGAGTCGTGAAATGTCCCAAATGCCTTTGGCATGATAATAAAAAGATTTGCCCCATATGCGAGCACAAGATTCCTTTGGACAAAACTAAACTCGTGAAAGAGACCTTTGCTCGTTGCGATGATTGCAGTGCGGTGAGACACAGAAAACCAAGGGAATCAAAGAGTACTTTGTATAAACCCGATGAAAAAGAAATTGTTTGTTATCAATAAATATAGTTTGAACTTAATAAAGTGTGGTTTTATTGTTTTAGCGCGCGCATGTAATTGGTTGCTTTGTTTATTTTTCCGAGGTGCTAATTTTCCATGCAAATTTAGTTTAGTGTAAGTTCGCATAATTAAAAGTTTGAACTTTGAAGGTGATCTGGTAAAGTCATGTTTTAAAACTTAAAGTGGGTGATGGCTTGCAAACTGAAAATCGACATAGAGTCTGGTGATGTGGCAGCTAAAACGGCGGTAAATACCAATAAGAAGCAGTTTTTTATCCTGTGCAATTTTATTGCTTCTAAACTTGAATGTTTCGGAAACCTCTAATTAGTTTTATTCGGTTATAATGTCCACAGCTTTGATGGTCTAGTGGTTACAAAAACAATAGTTCACTCGAAGTAAAACTTATACTTCTTGCTAAAAAGCGAAATCGATCAAACCGGATTCGAAGAAAAGAGAGAGTAATACCCATATTAGCTTCAAGATCACTACCATTTTAACTTTTCATAGAGCATCCCCTTGAATTTATAACCATTAAAATTATTAAATCAACAATCTAAAATTAATCACATTACGTCATTCTACTCCAGTGTGACTCTCGAGTTAAAAATAGATTATGATGTCATTTATTCCCGACTCCCCATTCAGTTAAAATAAATTATGATGTCATTTATCTTCGACTCCTCATTGACTTAAAATAGATTATGATGTCACCTCTACCTATTTTTAACCCATGACCTCACCTCTAGGGATCATGACGTCAGCTAATCTCCAATCCCGTGGCGCCTAGGGATCATGACGTCAGCTAATCCCCCTCCTCCCGGTCTCACCATTCACTTAAAATAAATTATGATGTCATCACTCCCCATTGACCTAAAATAGATTATGATGTCATCTCTACCTATTTTTAACCCATGACGTCACCTCTAGGGATCATGACGTCACCCACTCCCCTCCTCCCCTGATTGTGAACCCCCATTTTCCTACTACTAGCGCCTTTACGCTTATTATTATAATTTTCTTTCTTAAAACTTTGCGAATTATTTTAAAAATTAAAATGACATTGAGAAGTAATAATCAAACACAGGGGAAGAGAGTTTCATCAGGATCAGGAAATTAAACGAGACGCAGCCGAGTTTTTTTTAACCAACTTCGAGATGTTTGTTCCCCTATTGAAACACTCTGTCGATTGTTTGATGTAATTTCTAAATCCATTAATAATTCTTGGATAAATTCAAAGCTAAAGTTCACCATATTTTATGGTTATTAGTATCACATATCCAAACTTCCTTCACGGTAGAGATTTCCTTCGGTTTCTCTTCATGAAGTATTAATGAGGTTGAGAAGTCATTTGGCAAAATTTGTGAAAAATTCGAAAATTTAAAAAAAACAGTACACTACCCGATAATGTACGTGATAATGAAGTTTCAAATGAATTGTCACACTTTTGGATTTCATCCACAGATCAAAGGTTGAGACCGACTAATAGGCGATTCAAAATTTGACTCTGGCAGTGAATCAAACAAAAGTTTTCTTCAATGTTCCTTAGAAAGAAAACAACGCCAAAGAGGGGATAAAAAAAAAAATAGGAACAAGTATCAAGGAACGATGATACGAATAAAATGGGGTGACTTTTTGAAAAGTACCTTTTCTTATGACTTAATTATAACTTATAGCTTACAGCATTATTTTCATATTCAAAGCATTTGTACTTCATTTCAAATGACTTGCCGAAAAATGTCCACGCTAATGAATAGAAAATTAACTTATAATGAAAAAAACCAAATGTAAATGATAAAAAAAAGGAAAGTTGCAGTTGTACAAACAGGAAAATACTCATCAGAAGAAAGGCTTTCGTCGGAAATATCTCACCGTAGGACGTAATCTTCACGCTCAAAAGCAAGCCAACCGTACATATTATTGAACTCATTATATGACTCAGAGAGTAACATTGGCTTAGCTAGATCGCTTTTCTTGTTGATTTGTTGTAATGGAGTAAACACCCACTTAAGAGAACCTACTTTTTACAAGTCAGCCTGAATAGTTTTTTGTATACTGATCGGATGTTTGGTGGGAAATCAGGCTGTTTAGGTTCTTAATTAGGTGCTTATTTTATTCTGGGGTTTAAACTATTTGCTTTTGTTCAGAACACTACTTAAAGCCCGTTATTTCAGTCGTCATATCAAACGTATTTCCTTCTGCGTTGATCATTTGTTCAGATACGTAGTTTTGAGACGAGAGAAGAAACGTTCTGCCTTTCAATCCAGACACAATTATTTTCTAAAGAAAATTACCTACGTCAAGAGGTCTAAAATAGGAACAATGTGTATTTAAATTAACTCTCCAAATTCATTAGGCTGATCTTACATATAAGTATACATATATTTCAAATGTCAGGCTGAATGGGGTTTTATATAATGGGGTCTAATTCCCAAATTTTCATCCCGTAAGGGTGTTTACCGAGTACATAGTCACTGAATTTTGAGTCTGTGGACGAAGTCCCATGGTGTGACCATTTAATTGACACAGTTCGGTAGTACTCTTGGCACCATTTGTTTTTCAATATTTGCAAAATGTAATTTGGGATTGTGCTTCAATGTTGAGTTTTGGCGTTAGCGTTAACTACAAGATGCGACCATTCGAAGGGAAGCTATTACCGGAGCAGACCTTTTCTGTCATCAGCACTGTTTGTTTCTTTAGAATATTTGCAAAATGTAATTAATTAGTTTTTTGTTTTATTTCGGTTCGAGACCTTTGATAGTTAAAGAAATACTGAAGACGAAGCTGTGTCAAATGTCAAACGAATTGAAAAGCAATAAGAAACATACCAAGCATTTAATGACAAATAACAAAAAAATAATGATTATTTTCTTTTCTAACCTGTTTCGTTTGATACCGCGATTGGTTGATATCGCATCTTAAATTCACGCACACCAACTCTGCAACTTTCTGCAGAACGAACCATCCCAACTTTGGCCGCATGCTCTAGGTTCTTGTGGTACTGCCGAATGGAACTGTTGTGCTCCAAAAGAATCGTTTGCAATCTTTGCACGTCGCTTAGACTTTCAGGCTTCAAATGTGGCAAGGAACCCGCTAGATAGAATAGCAGCTCGCACGCTGGCTGCCAACAGAAGATATTTGGACCCAACAACCATTCCCCGGAGTAATAGTTCTGTTCAAACGGGCTCCATCCGAAAACCACTTTTAAGATATTTTTGGCAACATACATAGCCTTTCTCTCTCGTAATTTCAGCTTCTGCTCGTCAACGTCTGCAAAGACAGTGGATTGCAGTTCCTTGTAAAGCAAAGCGCTTGCGTCCGTGGCGTTTTTGATCGCTTCGGGGCGAAAATCATACGGGCGATAAATATTGCGGACTTCTGAAGAGGAAACACCAAGTTTCGTTGCTATTAAATGGGGATGATGGTGAAAGAATTTAGTTTGTATCTGCTTAAGGAGCCTCTCCAAGCCAACTCGCTCTGCTTCTACGGAGAAGGCGCATCCTGTTACACCGTTGTTGGCGGTGGGTTTCTTGGAGCTGGATTTCGGTGAAAACCACGCCACAATTATCACAATTACCGCGATAGTAGCCCCTGATAACCCCAGTGCGAGAATTGAACGAGCCAAACAACGCTTGGATGATGAGTTTTTCCGCTCATTTTCGACAAATTCCAACTTAGAAGAGTTAGATGGAAGTCGTTTCTGTCGTTCGGGTGGCATATCGTTCGATGCGCCAGTGCAGCTATCAAACTGTGCTATTGAGAGATACGCTCCAACAAAAACAGGTCGAAAACTTAAACTATCTTGATCTTTTTCATTGGTTCTGATAAGAATGTCGAATCGGGTCAGTGATAGTCCTAATTGGCAAAACAGATTGATGGATTGAAGCTTAAAACATTTTTTCGTTGAGATATGGAAACGGTGGTTAACCTACCATGCAATACGGCATTTATGGGTACTATTTACATAATAAAAGCAGCCAGAAGCTTATTAATCCCACAGTAACTCATTTTATTAATAGCCAGTAATCTGCATGCGATGAAACGAAGATATTTACCGACCTGCTGTGCATAAAATAACAGTCGTATCGCACGAGATATCCATATCACACCCTCCAGTTTTTATCACCGTATTATCAAGTTGATGATTATTTATGGAAGGGCATGCCAACGGAACTGATTAAGTATATACGCACATGCAAATGCGTGTTTACAGACGTTAATGAAAACAACATTAAAAAGCAATAACACGCTTGATCGAAAACCTAAATTAATATATCTCATGTTGACGAAGATATATCCAGACATTCATGTGTTGGCATTGTTTTTACTTCTCAAGGTATTGTCAGCAATTGAACGCACGGATAACGTCGGACTTGCATGATAAGTTATCAGCACAGCAATGAGGTCTTTAACCTCATTGCTATCTTAAACTGACATTGTCCAGGCTGAAATATCGTGTTTTCATGATTATGGCCAAGAGGCTTTAAGCTTGCTTATTGACTTGAAATTGGAAAAAAACCATCGCCAGAAGTGATAGAAGCAAAGAAATATGAACTAAACAGACAAAATAACGGCTAGAAAAGTCAAAATTTCACAAGAATGGCAAGTTTAAGTTATTGACAGGCGGTCAATAAATCAAATTTCATGAACTGTAATCCACTTCAATCCTTGCAAATCCCCTGCACTTTATCTGCAAACTACTGCTTTTGCTCTGTAGAATGTTAATCTTTCTATTCAACTATGTTATGTTGTATATTTGGCGATATAACGTGGAAAAAAGCTGAACGAAAATTTCTGTTTCGGCGGACAGTGTCCCTTTAATTTACACTTTAAACCCTAATATCAACATTTAAATTCTCATTTTTTGTCCCTATACATTTCCTATAGAAGTAGTGGGAAGGAATTGTTTTTATATCAAGAAAATTCATCGTGTGATCATGTCCATAATTCTCATGACCTTTTTGATTGACAAGGCATTGATATTACAAGGAGAAATTTGATGCTGATCACCCTTAGGGTTTAAAGGGTTAACGTTATATCGCCAAATGCCACCAAACATTTTTTGGATATACAGGTTCTTTAGTGCAAAACAGCGGAAGTGTGGATCGACTACAGTTCGCCGTTGCCGGCTGTCAAGAAATCAAAGTTTCTATTCTTGTGGAATTTTACTTTTTTAGTCTTTTTTTTTTTTTGTCTCGTTTAGTAATATTTATTTGCTTTCATCACCTTTGGCCATTGTTTTCTTTTTTCACCTATTTCCTTAAACGTGCTTTATTATCTTTAGTAAAGATAATTATGATCAGCTTAACTGCAAATGAAAAGCACAATGCGATAGTCAGCTGCATTCATCGTCTATCTTCTCTCTCCTCGTGGAGAATAGGGCCATCGATCCTTCTCCTCCAAGTTCTTCTGTCTCTGGCTGCAGTCAGCTGCATTACATTAGCTTTAATTTGCGTGAACACATTTCAGGAGTTCCTCTACTTAATAGCTTTCATGTAAATGGTCACACTTTAGTACTTCATCCACAGACGACTCATGACCCGGTGGGTAGGGTACTCCCTATAAAGGGCTTTACGGGGATGCTCCGCCCGATAGGGGGTACCTATTTCAGGCTGGAGTATAGACAAGGGTAGGGAAAATGCCATTTAGGTATATAAAAATAGCCTTTCAAAATATCTCAAACAGGCTCCAGTGATAGTGCCAGTGGTAAAAGCTTGATGTTTTTCCGTGGATGTTGTTCCATGGGTTTGTTTCTAAAGGGACTATGGTAAAGAGATGCAGTGTTTCTTTTGTAGGTATATGAAAGAGGTACCATTTGATATGGAAGGTATAAGAAAGGGTTACCTTTTCTATCAAAAACGGTATATAAAAGGGTCAGGGTTTGGCCGTCAGGGGGGAGCAGAATAACCCCGTACAACACTTTGTTAAGTACAACCCCCCCCCCCCCTCCCCTCGCCCCCCGGGACTCATGACTAAAAATCAACCACTTGACAACATTTACTACAGCAAAATAAACAGTACCACAAGAAAGTAAGTTTGGAACTTAGCTCTTACACTTAAACTGCTTGCATGCTAGCTACATCACACAACTCATGTAATTCCCACGAAAGTGTCAGTGAAGTGCCTTTTAATTTGATTTATTGAACAGAAGAATCCCGAGACAACTTTGATCATTTAGAATTTCTTTCCAGTTTCTTCCCAACAATTAAACAGCTATTACAAGAGCATTAAAATTCGATTAACACTGGCGGTTTCTTTATCTGTTGTCAAAGATAGCGACGGTATAACCATCCAAAGATAATTCAATAATAAACTATAGTTCGCCGGCGTCTGTTTTGGTACTAAGCGTTTCCTGCCGTGACATCAGAAAAACATGTTGCGAACGAATCATTTAGAACAGCGGGGAGTCAAGTCAGCGCCTACAGGCCCGTTCCCGTCTTTCTCGCAAATTGTTTTTCCCGACGTTCTATGCCCGGGAGGGAGGGGTAGTGGGGGGGGGGGGGGGGGGGGATTGGTACCTCTTAGTAGCGGTAAAAATCCATTTGAGCCACGAACATCAAACGAGATTCTTCATGGTACTTTTTAGGGTGTCCCTCCCCCACCCACTCCCCCACCAACCCACCCCACCCCTCATGGATGATACTCGCGCCGACTGCTTCATACTTCAGATATCGACAAGGCATATCCCTGCAGAATTCCGGATGTTCGTCACAATTGAACCAAGTGAAAATAGCTCTGCTCCCACACGGCTCCTGTAGATCAATGGAATAGTACAGCACATGACTGGAAATCGGAATTGATTAATGATAGATTAACCTTTCACTGCCAGAGTCAATTACGAATACATGTGGTGCGGGCTAACTTTTCAGTCTGTGGACGAAATCTCATGGTATGACCATTAAAATGAAACCTCTTCGGCAGTACTTTTGCGACCAATTGTTTCTTTTTTTTTTTTAATATTTTACGAAATGAAGTTTGGAATTTTTCTTGAATTTTGATTTTTAATTTCGGCATTTTTGGGAGTTGAAACGTCAATAAGTACGTTCACGAAGCAGTGGAACACAGAAGTAGAATAGCCTCGGGCTTCTATAAATCTGACAAAAATTATAACATCAGATTTTATTACACTGGCTGGCGAGTCTAACAGTGATTTTCGAGGTGCGTTATTAATTATCTAGCGGGATTAAACGTTCTTTTCATCTTGATGTATAGTAATGGTATTTAGATAACAACGCGTATATACGTCTTTTTTCTTCAAGTTAAATATTTGTAGATATTAAATTTGATTTATACATAATCACATACTTAGTTATACATGCATTTTTTTTAGTTACATGTTTGTTAATATTTGATTGTGTTATTATATTAATTAAAAGCACTTTACATCGTTGCCAAGCATCTTGGGGTTTAAAAGCATTTTACGTCGTTGCCAAGCATCGCATTGTGGGGTTTTTCTGCAAGTACCGCAACACATTGTATTTCTATTGTTTGTGTATTTTAGGGACCGATTACATGGCGAATTTCAGCCCGGTAGGCGGGCTGAAATTTTGTTGCGACAGCCCACGCCGCCATCTTGTTTCATTAGAAACAAATCAATGCGCATGCCCAAGTGTACTATTCTACCAAGGTAACCTCGCTTTTCAGCCCGGGCTGAAATTTCATTCTGATCACGAGGTTTTTCAGCTCGTTTGCCCGGGCTAAAATTTCCAGCCCGGTTTCAAAAACCGGGTTGGAAATTTCAGCTGAAACTTTCTTCATGTAATCGCAAACGTCATTTTAAGAAGATTTATTCAGGAAACCCGTCTGAAATCTCAGCCCGCCTAACCGGGCTGAAATTTCAGCCCGGGTTGAAATTCGCCATGTAATCGGCCCCTTTTAGTCTTGTTTCGGAATTTTTGTCCTTTGTTTCTTTTGTTTCACGTCATTCGGTCCCCGGTACTCTCAGAAGGAACCGCATTATGTATGGCACACGTCAATACTTATACCATTTTCACAGAAGGAACCGCATTATGTATGGCACACGTCAATGCTCATACCATTTTCACAGAAGGAACCGCATTATGTATGGCACACGTCAATACTCATACCATTTTCACAGAAGGAACCGCATTATGTATGGCACACGTCAATACTTATACCATTTTCACAGAACGAACCGCATTATGTATGGCACACGTCAATACTTATACCATTTTCTCAGAAGGAACCGTATTATGCATGGCACACGTCAATACGTACTCATACCATTTTCACAGAAGGAACCGCATTATGTATGGCACACGTCAATACTCATACCATTTTCTTGCCTGCGCGCAGACGTCCCCAATTTCCTTTACCACGCTTGATGACATGGGGCAATTATAAATAGTTTTGTTTTGTGTTCCGATTGGTTCATTGTGTTATACATTATTACCCTTTTGTTGTGACTGGTGGACATGTCACGACAGTCTTACATATTCTCTTAAATAAATCGATGAATAAATAAATAAACAAATAAATATGGTAATCAATCTCGCCAATCACAACAGACGCAGACACTCCAATGAACCAATCAGAACTCGAAGCAAATGCGTGTAGCCGGCGCCAAGCGCGGGAAAACGAGTGCGAGATCCAGATCCAATCAGAACTCGAAGCAAATGCATGTAGCTGGCGCCAAGCGCGGAAAAACGAGTGCGAGATCCAGATCCAATGAACCAATCAGAACTCGAAGCAAATGCGTGTAGCCGGCGCCAAGCGCGGGAAAACGTGTGCGAGATCCAGATCCAATGAACCAATCAGAACTCGAAGCAAATGCGTGTAGCCGGCGCCAAGCGCGGGAAAACGTGTGCGAGCAAGTCACGATTGATATTGGTTTTACTTCTGATTGGTGGAGAAAGTGGCGCCAGATATATATTTTTTGTTTTACCAATCACAAGACGTAACAATGTTAATCCAAAGCAATTGCAAAATTACTTTCGACACTCAAAGAAAACTGCTTTAAATTAATAAATTAAATAATGTTTACGTACACTTACATGTACAATATATTACATTTAAAAAGGCCATCCAAAGTATAGACAATTTCATTAAGCAACAGGTTACGAAACCTTGCAATCTTTGAATGAGATGACAAATTGCGGCAATTTATATTGAAAGCAACACAGCCATGCACAATATTACTTTGTTTTTCATTCACAGATGAAGACTGGAAACGCATCAAGTGGTAAATTACTTCAACACATTTTAAAATCTATTATCATACATTGGTGTCACTAGCTCGATTTTGATTGGCTATAAGCACGCAGCTAATTATTGCTTGCTGTTTCTGTTACGTCATACCTACAGACAATAGTTTTATGCCTGCAGAAGTGACGTCATACCTACAGACAATAGTTTTATGCATGCAGAAGTGACGTAAGTTGTTTACTTACAAGTTGACTGCTGTGCATTGATCACTTTTTTTGTGCGCGCTCTTGTCTTTACAAGTGCAGCTCAGGAATATGCATAATAAAACAATTATTGGATTCGGTTTTCGCATGATAGCGATAATTATCAAGGCCTCAGTTTGTGTTATCCGCCTCAGCCTTCGGCTTCGGCAGATAACACAAACTTTGGCCATGATAATTATCGCTATCATGCTCAACCTCATCCAATAATTGTTAATTGTTCACCATTCATGAATGGGTTAACAGGTTTGAAACATAGAGGTTCGTCGTCCTTAATAATCGTGGCGTTTACACAGCATGTAATGATAGCTTTCTTTTCCTTAAGATGTGGTGACATGATCAGAGAGACCACTTCGCGATACAAACGATAAAGAAAGTTACCATATTTTTACGTCATCAGAACATGTTTTTAAACGATTGTTTCATCCTTCAGTTATTTACGAAAGCAACATTTTTGTTCACAAACGTCCTCGATTCCACTTCCAAATACGGTGACAATTTGTCTGTGTACCCTGAAAACAAATGAAAATGATCAAAAGAGGATCAGAATCAAGCGCATGCGTACATATAACGTTCGCGTGATGGTGAAAATAGCCGCGCGAAAACTGGGGGTAAGACGGGCGCGCGCTCGTCTCGTCCCCAGTTTTTGCGCAGCCATTTTGCGCTCGCCAATGTTTTTTCGTACAAAGCTAAGAAAGAACAACTGTTCGCAGCCTACAAATTCACATACCTGAATGATAGAGAATGCTGCCTAAGCACCTCACCGTCCACATTCCATGTACCCACTGAACTGTCCTTAGGATTGCGACTCACTCGGTAGCTGTCAAGCAAGGGCCCATCAGCACCTTGCACAGGGAGACCATATTTATTACAAGCATGCACATGGCACTCTTTAACGCGGTGGCATTCAACAAAGTTAAATGCAAACTGAGGATAAAAAATAAAGAAAGTTAACTATTAGAAAAAAAATTCTTGATGAAACACAACATGGGGGAAAACACCTGAAAGCAAACAAGATAACAAGATGTCCGACATGGATAAGGGCTGCTCCTTTCATTATTTTAGTCATCGTTCCTGCAAACCACGTTGTTACTATTGAATGCAAATAAAGCCAAGTAACCGGACGTTATATGACAAACGTGACACAAAGAAAACTGTTGGGCAAATCTTACAAATCTGACGTCCGAGCCTACTGCAAAATATTGTAGAAGATGACATGTATCTTTGTCATCTTATCTACGACATTACACTACGCTACGCACACTCCACCACACCACACCACACTACATTACCTCATGCCGCTATATATATAACATCATAACATTTCTCCTATTCTGATAAGCAACTAAAGGAAGTGCATGTATACATAAAAACTTATAAATAAATAAAAAAAACCTGACCTGATCCTTGGAGTTAAAGTTGCGTTGTATGTGCGATTTCATCTGCCGTCTTGAACATTGTTTAACAAGAACAAGATCTGTGAAGCCATCTCCCAAGTGACAGCTTGGCGAGGAGCCCTCTGGTGCTATCTCGCACAAGTTTGGAAGAGTGTAAAAATTCACTCCAACGACACGCCCATGGAATGTATTCCACTCTACTAATACAGAGAAACAATATGAATGTTTCAGCATCATTTTGCATCACACCACTGGCTACATGTACAATGTATCTTTGTGCTAGGGGTGACGGTTAACTTTGTACTACGGTAAGAGATAGCTACAATCTTGATGTACAAAATGTACAGTGAGAGATACCTTGATTTTGCTCAGCCTTGCCGATGTCATCTTCTTTACTACACACTTCGCAGCTAAAGTGGTAAAAATAACGCATTACTGTAAGTTATTTAATTTTTGGTTTCCACATGATGTAATAAATAGTTATTGCTCAAGGTGCTTTCTCGGGCAATTTTTGACAAACAAAAACTGTATTTTATTCGGAAAGTAGTACTAGTTATTCTGGAAAGAGAAAAGTTGTTTTTGTGAACTTTTGTACGGTCTAAATGTACTGTGCAGACGGTCGGGTAATACTGTTTTTTTTTTGAGAATTGCTAAAATTGAAAATAGCCCTGTCGTCAATCTTAATTCTTGTGCTTCCAACCTTTCACCTTAGTTAAGCTTGTTCAAAGTGCGACGCTGATAGGCTGGGCCTATCTATATATATATTAGAACCTATGCCCGTCATTTTTCATGGTCATGGCTAGCGGAATGTTTCGCGGGCGCGTCGTGTGCCCCCCGAAGCCGCCCGCCGTTGGGCAGGGCTAGCTCGCGGGCGCGTATGACGTTGCAAAACATCCGGGATCTTAGCAATTTTGAAACCAAAGCGAGGCTTTGTTTTTCGCGCGGTTACACGGCCGAATGTCACGTCAGCTGAGAAAACACTCTGATGCTTTGCTGTGTTTACTAAGCGGTAATTTATGTTGATATCAATCTGTGATTGACTTTTTCTTTGTGTTCTCGCTAGTTTTGGAGGGCCTCGATGAGCTATAAATGGTTCGCGTTTTGCTTTTAGACATAAACTTATGGAGATTTGAATAAAATTTTTCGAAAGAAGATTGTGTTGTCCATTTTTATGTGTTTGTTCATTCATTACATAGGTCAAAAAGCGATTTTATGTAAACAAAACAAGACTTGGATTTTATAGTTTTTACTTTACTCGCATGGCCGTATGCAAATATGTTTGTGTATTTTTTTGCAATTTTGATTTCCAAATCAGTTTCTCGGAAATTTTTGATAAGCAACAGGTGTATTTTATTTGGAAATTAGTCGTACTAGATATTCTAGACGGAGAAAAAGTTGTTTTTGTGAACTTTTGTACGGTCTAAATGTACTGTGCAGACGGTCGCGTAATTCTGTTTTTGAGAATTGCTGAAATTGAAAAATAGCCCGGTCGTCAATCTTAATTCTTGTGCATCCGACCTTTTACCTCAGTTAAGTTTATTATGTTCAGAGAGCGACACTGTTAGGCTCAGCCTATCTATATATATTATAATTATACACTTGAAGATGTTGAGCAGTTGCCTGGCAACATCACATGCAAAAAAGCTTGAACGACGTCAGACAAACGAAAGAGGATGATGGGAACGTCTGTGGTACTACTTCATGTAGGCCTATATAGGAGCATCGTAAACAAAGATGGCGGACGGCAAACGGTACGAGAACCATCAAAAGGACCTTTAAGCAACGTTTATTTGTTTCAAAGAAGACGAAGTGGAATGTCGAAAAGCCTCATATGCAAATTGAGACGCCACCAAACTTTTGACCCGCGCTTCGCGAGGTTCTGCAAGACACGTATTTCTAGTGAATAATGTAAATTAAAATTCTGGGTCTTTCTGCATGTACCGGTATCCATGAACCACTCATTGTCTTCCATTGTTTGCGAGGTATTGTATTTTTGGTCTTGTTTTGCATTTGTATTATTGTCGTTCTTTGTTCCTTTTGTTTTACGTAATATGTGACCGGTACATGCAGAATCTACCAAAATTCTCAATGAGTACTCACCCCGTTCTGCATCGGGTATTATCTCTGGGATGGTATTCAGGGTAAGGACTTGGTAAATAACTCACTTCAACATCATATAACCTGCATGAAGATAATATGCAAAACATAACTATCAAAATGAGTTTACTGAAAGAGAATTTGATCATTCCAGTTAAACAGCAACTGAAGGAGTTGTAAATTTGAGGCTGAAAAAAAATGTCAGGCCTCCAGGGGACTCCAACCCATGACCCTTGCGATTCCAGAACAAACACTCTACCACTGAGCTACAAGGCCAGATGGGAGCTTGGCCAATTGTGAGTTCTATTATACCCATGAAGTGATGGATATGATAATGTGTATACAAAAATAAATTCATATGAACTGCAGAGAAAGAATAAAAGAGAATGACTTCTGTCATCATATTGGGGATGGAGAATTAGTTATATTGATTTGTATTCATGAGTGTTAGTCGGCAATCTTTAGCCAAATCTTAAAATCTTGGCGATTAAAAGGGTTTCTAAGAACAGATCTCAGACATAGTTTCTAACAAAGCCAGTGCGTTAATAGACAGTAGAATAATGATTTTTCGAACCTCCGATTATTTGAACCAAAACTCTAACTCTTGGATTTGATTTCAGTGGATTCCAACTTTAATTTTTTCAAACTCTTGATTTTTCCACTTATGTGCAGAAATGCAGGTAAGTATTGTTTAACGAATCCTTCAAATTTGACAGAGTCGTTTGTCGCTTTAATATTACTTCATATGTAACAGAATTTCGTATGTTTTGGTGAACTTTTATAGGTGAGGACACTTTGTGATGCCACTCATGGAGTAGCATGCCCCCCCCCCCCCCCCCCCCCTCCCCCTCATTTCTGGACATACATGTATCTCGATTTTCGAACCGATTTCTGTTTCTCTAGGAGGTTCGAGAAATCGGGATTCGACTGTTATCTGAAGGCAGGCAATATCAACCCAGCAGGTTGGGAAACTAGCTGCAGACCGCAGTTGCTGGAGGCTTGCTGTCAAGGCAGGCACTCAGGCGTGTGAGAAGAGGAGAGAGGTGCAGTGGGATGAAGGGAGAGAGCACAGATGGCAGAGGGCAGCATCAACACCCACAGAGCCAATGATGGAATTCATCTGCATCAACTGCAACAGAGCCTGCCAATCCAGAATCGGACTATACAGCCACAGCAGGTGCTGTAACTCAACCATAGACTAAACCTTGGCGCTGACTCCTTTGTCTCCCGAGACAGACGGATGCCAACAACAATGTACTGTACCTCATTTTCCAGAGCCTCCGAGCAGCTCCCCACTTGTATCTCTTGGGACCCATCCAGCGATGCTTTTCACTGGTTTTTAGTACATCTCCCAGAAATCCATATGCCAGAGAAAACGTGAACCTAATGTGTTTGTTGTTCTTCCACAGAGAGCAAATATCAAGTGGGATAGTGCGACCTATGGGTCATAAAAATGAATGATCATCCAAAAAATAAACTGGTTTAAAAAAATATACCAGTTCAAAAAAATTTGAACCAGAAGCTAATTTTGAACTACAACATGTATCTCACTGAAAGTGTTAAAAATACTTACCAAAAATGATGTGCATGGCAGATGTTACAGGATCATTTGCACCTTGTGCTGAATAAACAATTACCTCTGTTGAGCCTAAAAAAATAAACATACAGTTTTTACATAGTATAAATATGTATGATGAGACAACACTGTATCAGTCAGCCTTTGTCAAAGAGGAGGTGGGGCAGTACGCAGCTCTTACAAGGTCTTCTCTGATTTGCTGAGAAAACAATAGTCAAGAACAAACAACACAACAATGAACCCTAGCCCTGAAGACAACAGAGCTGCATGATACCCCGGGTCCAATGAAATTAGAGGTTGTAAAGAGCTGCATGGTATCTGGAGAAGGGCAGTGAAAATTGAGCATGCAATTATAATGGTCACCTACCTTACCCATGGAAACGGCATTGGAGGAAGGGGGAGGGGTGGGGCTTAGTGAAGCAAAACATCTAGGGAGGGGGGGGGGGGGGGGGGTCTGAATTTTTCATATTCACGAGTTGGCTCATAGACTGTAGGAACCTTTGATTTCAAACTTGGAACTGAAATAGAAAATTCCTAATTTAAAGGGGCATTGTCACACAGATTTTGCTGTGTTTTGGTTAAAACACACCTTTTGAATATATGACAAAGTACTTTTGCTCAAACATAAAATTGCTTATAGAACACCAAGAAGATAATATCAAGTGATTTCTCCAAGGAAGAACGAACTATAATAAGTTTTTCTGTACTTTTTCCACAACTCTTGGGAGGAACTTGAAACAATTGGATAATTTTTTCAAGTTGCAATCCATTTCCATCCTGGCCATCTGCAGCCAAAGATAACGAATACTAGTTTCTGTGCACTGGTAGAGTATTTGTTAACAAAACTGGACCATTATTTTAAGGTTTCCATTGAAACAAATACGTTTATTGGCTTTTCAAAGTGATACTAAAAATACGTGACAGTGTCCCTTTAAGCAAACAACATACCAGCAGGAATGATGCCAACTGGAACATTGAGTGGAAGAGCTGTAAATTCCTCAGGTAACATTCCATCAACCAGATCAATTCCAACGTTCCTATGGGACCGTTCCAATAATCCATTCACAACTTCATGGACAATGCCATCACCTCCAACACACACAACCCTAAAATGCATTTACAGCCAGATGTTATTAAAGTGTATTTGATGTAAGGGAAGTTATTGTCGTGGGAATGAGTATTTGATCATGCATGAGTAGGCTATTAGTCAAGATACTGCACTATACAGGAATACAAAAAGGCATGCATGTACACAGGGTTCTCACTAAGTTTTAGAGTAGACGGTTGAGATATAATAGTAGGCAGCTTGGCAATTGAGTGCCTCTAGGGAGGTTGGGGGCATGTCCCCAGTAAAAATTTGAAAATCAAGAGGCTCAGAATTGACATTTCATGAATTTTTGGCACAACATTTTTTTATAAAAACCCTTAGCTGAAACCTGTCTGTTCATTAGTTTCTCGTGTAAGTAAGCTGACACTTTTATTTACTGTTCATTCAGATTTGTTTAACACATATTAAGCCTTTTCACTGAAAAGCAGGCGTCTCAAAATTCGAAGTAGCTGGTTTTTTAGCTGGTTGCCGGCACTTACACTGTAATGAGAACCCTGTGTACATATACTGTTACATTGAAGGAAACCAAATTAATGGCAAGTCAGATATTAATCCACTCCCAGTCAGTCGATTACATGTATGAAGAAGCGCAATGTGGTTCTGACTTTCCACTCTGAAGACAAAATTCTATCATAACTGGTGCATCCATTCAATTGAAACCTTTTCAGCAGTACTTTTGCGTGTTTTTTGATATTTTACAAAATGAAATTTGGGATTTTTCTGGAATTTAGATTTTGGGCTTTCTTTGGAGTTATAGGGTTAAGGATTAGCAGGTTAACTGTACATGTATCTATACATGTACAGTGTTTTCAATAAGCACTGACGGCCGACGAAAACCGTCGGCTGCTTTGCCTGGAGAAGTCGACTATTTTCCCCACCAAATTGAAGAAATGTAAGAAAAAATATTTTAAAACTTGTTGATACAATCGGTTAATCTACTCAAACGCGCTGTCTACTTCAAATTTTATTGAAACCCCTGCATGTACCAGTGCAGCAAGTACAAATGATTTCTCAGGCTGAGGTATAAAATAGCAACAGTGGTGATCACTCTTCTACACTGTAGTATCACTGAATTACGTTCCAGGCCAGGTAAGGAACACTGTTAGAGACAGTATATTAAATTTAACTTTTTACAGTACTTAAAGCTAAGTTTAGTTGAGTTTTTTTACTTCAAATGGAAATGCTAGCTTTACATACTTTTAAAATTATTTTACATACGTATATAAATTATATATTTTAATTTTACATGTAATTGAAGCATAAATTATACAATTTAACTTAAACTTTTTTAAACTTTAACTTGACTGTAATAAAATTATACTAATTTGGCAATAGAACAGCCAGTGCTGGCAAAGTCCTTGTTAGTCTTAATAAATTAGCTACATGTTAAGCTGAAATTAACAATTAACAATTATGTATAAATGTATGACATATATGTATGTACTGTATGACAGAGCATTAGACACTTCTAAGTAAAAGAACCAGTAACAAATAAATTATTGCATTTTACCCAGCTTTTAATTTCCAGCCATCTACAGCCATGATCAATAATAAGTTATTAAATGCAGAAAAAAAAAAGTTTCAAGTCTTTGGATAGCTTTGGATCAGCTGTTGACAGTAAAAAGGTTAAATTTATTAAGTTTAAGCTGGCATAGTTTTTTTTTTTAATTGTTACCTGTGAACAGATTAAAT
This sequence comes from Cladopsammia gracilis, assembly GCA_022457155.1. Lineage (NCBI taxonomy): Eukaryota > Metazoa > Cnidaria > Anthozoa > Scleractinia > Dendrophylliidae > Cladopsammia > Cladopsammia gracilis. Next base: position 201,305 of record JAJGOT010000121.1, read on the forward strand.
ACACTTACCCATCATAAGTGGAAATGTCAGTTGTTCTGAAGTATTCCCAAGCATGACCTGCCCTTTGTGTCACTACAGGGTTAGTCAAGTAAGTAAGGTGTTTGGAATGTTATTATAAATATGTACTCAGGTTTAATCAATTGACCAGCTATGACAAAATTTTTAGTTGGTTTGAAAATGTTCAAACTAGTTCGAAATAATTATTATTTTTTTATCTCTCTTTGTTTCAGATTATGGCTAATGTAAGATAAGGGAAAAAATAAAAATAAACCTAAACAGTAGATGTTACATAACAATGAGAAACATGTATAATACATGACTATTAAAAAAACAGTAAATATTTGAAAGTTAGAAAATGAAATTTTGAAGACATGTCTCAGCACTTTCAACTTTCATGTTACTATTTCATCATTTGGCATTTCTAATTACACATACATGTAGTGTTATTATTATACAGTGTACAGTATAACTACAATGTACAAAAATTTGATTATATAGCTTATTTCGTAACTGACGATGGTGGGTTGAAATTGAAATTTAATTTCAAAGATTTAATCTTTCAACAAACACATATAGAATTAATTATGAGTTGCTTGATTGCAGAAGGCTGACTGATCAGTTCTCCACCCAAAATTCCAGCGAAACATTTTTCCAGAGCTTTTTAGGAAACAAAAATTAATTTCCTGGACTGTGAACAGGTTTCACAGATTGCACAATGATTTGATTTGATTTTTCCCCAAATTGTTAGTTTTTATAACAATAATATCTAATATATTTTCATGACTTAAAAAAATATATATATACATACAATGTACAGTGTATCACCTTTACAATCCAGTGGATCAGGGAAACAAGTTGTACAAAATTTAATTTAACTGTTTATGACATTTAAATCCATTTTTTCCATTTTTAAAATTACTCAGACAATTTAAATTAAAAGTTCACAATGAATTTACACTAACATATAATTATTTACTGTACAACTGTATTATTCCACTTTCCAATATTTTTTTATGTCATTAAGATTATTTTTTAAACATTGTATCTCTTTTCCTATTGGCTGAGATAGTACAGAGATACATGTAATTCTCAAGTGAATTAAATGAAAGGCATAACCAGCCTAAGTTGAATTTTGAAATATTTTACAGTGGAATCCTGATTTTTCAAACCCGATCCAAGGGAAATGGAAATTGGTTCGAAAAATGGTGACTTCAAAAACTCGAAAGTGGAAACAAGTTTTGGTTCGAATAATTGGGAGTTTTGAAACTGTAGTTATAAATTGTGTTTTTTGACTCCCACAAAGCACTCTCTTGCTGAAGTTAGTAATAACAGGTTTATGCAAGTTGAAGTTAAGGAGAGCCAATCAGGCCAAAATATCTCATATTTTTAAATTGAAAAATACATTTTGGCTGAACAAAGCATGCTATAATTTTATGACTCTTCAAGTCAAAACATTTTTTTTTTTCAAGAGTGTGGGATGGTCTGGTCCAATTGAATCTCTTTTACTTCAACTACAATGTTATATTCACCAGTGATTACATGTTTTTTAGCAACATAATGCTTTTTTGGCTATTGTAAACAACAACAACAACAACAAAATTTGAATTTCACAATTCAACCTAGTCATGTACATTGAACACTGTTAACATGTATATATGTTGTAGTTAATTTTTTATTTCAGGTAATTTTTATTTTTCCATTGTTTTTGGGTATGGTAATATACGCTAATGAATTTGAAACAAAGGAAAAACAAAAATTACCTGAAATAAAAAATTAACTACAACATATACCCTGTTTATGTCCCCACCCCCCCCCCCCCCCCCACTCCCCCACCCTTCATATAATTTTTTCAACTTACTCATAATTTCTGCTTTGATTCCTGCCCTTTCAAATAACGGTGCAACACGTTTCAGGTACACCAGACGTGCCTGGCCTTTTTTACTTCTTGGGTTGATAACAACTTTCAGTTTACGAGGTCTGGCAGGAAAACCTGAAAAACAACAATTAAACAAATTGCAGTATCACATGTATAATTATATTCAATGAACACCATCTAACTATATTGTACAGTTACATAATGAAGTTCTGTCAGTTGCCCATAGACATTTTTAATTAACCCTAATGATACATGAACAGAGCAATGCTCCTTGAGTACTACGACTTGTAAAAAACTCGACTGTTGGGTGATCACAGTAAGGCACATGACACTGTAAATGGGTGTGGGTCCAGCTCTGTGGCTCATACATGTAGAAGTCTGACATGTGTACATGTTGATGTACATGTACATGTACTTTGCGTACCAACCTTTTATAATATCATTTATTTTTTCAATCCAAGCCTCGCAAACACTTTCATCGTCACTCTCAAATGTTACTCTCGCCTCTTCCAGCTTCCTGTTTCCAGCTTTGCTGAACGTAAACAGAGTGAAACCGACGAGCTGTCCTTCCTTATATGGCTTCCTAGGTGAGCGCCGTTTCGCTATCCATGCTCCGATGACGTCTGAGAGTTTCAATGTCTTTGTGGATATGTTGTACATGTAGGCTTGGGATTCTGACACTATGTATTATTGAGTAAAAAGTTAACAATTATTATGTATAGTTATTTAACAGAACAAAAGTAAAGTCGCAGCAATTTTGGCATAAGTAATATGAAGGATTTATCTTGCAAGAAACCAATTTAAAATTTTTCACAGCAGTTTCTCACGGGTCACTAACTGCACTTCAATGGTAATGGCTCAGACATTGAACAAAAAATGCCTTGGGATTTGATGAGTTTGTTGTTTTCGATTTCTATAATGCGATTTCTATAATGCCTAAATAAGTTTACTGAATCACAGCTCTACTGAAAAGGACTTTGAAAAATAAATCTTTCGATGCGGGCTTATAAAATTATGTCAGTTATTTTAATGAGATCTATTCAAGATGGAGCAAGCTTGTCAAAATCGAATTCGAAAACAAAAATTATATTGATTCAGTAATCGAACGAGATGCGTTTATAATAACAAAACAACGATAAAATAATTATCATACAAATATCTGAAAATTCAGAACGAAACCTAGAAACTTTCAGAAAACAAAAGAGAATGAACGGAAGCAACTGAAGAGCTGAAACGCATTTTAAAGTCAAGCTTGATGCAATCGTCTCTCTTCGTTGCAGAATATAAGCTTAGTACTTGTACATTTTTTTTAAATTCCTTGTTGTCGACCCAAAGTACAATAATCGTACCACGTCTGAAAAATTGAAAAACTACCAAGAAAGTATCGTTAGTTAAAAGCGAACTCTGAAATTTTCACAAAGGAATCGACGAGCACTAACCTGATTATTTAAATTTTAAATGTTTAAACTTTCATGTAGATTACCACGCATAAGCTTTCTACTCGGCCGGTCCGATTTCAACCGGGCATGAAGGTTATTTCTTTGTATACTTACAAAATTTGAGACATATCTGTCTGTTTACAATGTTTACAGAAGTACCTGTATTCAAAGTGCCTTGCGAAGTCCAGACGACTTCCTCTCCGTCTAGATAAACATCGTAAAGTTTTCCCTGGATCTTGAAAACACCTTTCAGTACCGCTTCGTCGTGACATTCAGCCGCCATGCTCGCTCATTTCACTGTGGTTCGAAAGAAATGAGGCATTCCTTGTCACTCGAAACGTGGATGTTCGGTATTAGATATGTAAACAGCTGTTGATCTCGGCTAAATTGCTGAAGGCATTTTTGCAAATTAAATGTTATGTTTGATCGAGTTGACAAAATTAACATGGCGGTCAACTTCGACCTTGCTGCATTATGGGATAGTATTGACATTGTTTTAAGCGGGGAGGGGTGGGGGATGTTGCCCTAGCGAGGTTCACAGATTTTTTTAAAGCTTTTTTTAATAACATTGCAAAAAAAAAAAAAAAAAACGCAAAAAAAAATACATATAAAACTTTTCTAAGATATGAAAAATTAGTGAACAACAGCGGGTTCGATAGAAAAGCGAAATCAAAAGATAAAATCTTTACGAAAATGAGTTGGTTAAAAATATGAATCTTCTAGAGTCCTGTCAGTAAACTTACTACGTGGAAAGTTTATTTACATTACATGGAGTACTGTATTTATGCAGAAGAACATTCGTGAGGTCGTTTTGCGAAAAATTAAATACAACCGCAAATCTAGCACGTTGATTTGTAATTATGCTTCGATCAGCCTTCCGTGGCAAGCAAACAACTGATCCAAGTTCAAAAGATGAAAAATCTGTGGCAAGCGGTCATGGAAAATCGCATTTTTTCTTTCACCGCGAACACGACGAAAAATCGGAAGATTTGCGCGAAGATCAAAGAAACTCGAACGAAAACTTAAACACCGTTTCCACAGATAGAGGGGTTAGTTATAACGTAAGTGATGGTGAATTATACATAGATTGTAATCAGGAATTTCTAGACTTGGCGCAGAGTAGTGGCTTGGAAAAAGAAAAGACAAACGAGGAAGGTGAGAAGAAAATCGATAAAAGTGCCAAAGATCAGCGCAAGGGAAGTTTTTCGAACTCCGAGAGACAGATTTATGAAATGCAGTTAGCTCAGCTGCAGGAACAACTCGTCAACACCATGATTGACTTTCAAGACATGAGTAAGTGGACTGACAATTACATTGTATATTTTGTATAAAGATCAAAGCTGAATATAACAATCATAACTATAAATAAACAATCCAATCTGCATGCAGCAGACAAATTAAGCTAATTACCCATTCACTCCCAGAGTCAGTTATGGAGACTATAATTGAAGGGGTGAGTGGAATAAAGCCCTAAGTGACTTCTGATCAACTGTTAGATTCTCCTTCCAGTTTTTTTGTATATGCTCATGTAACAAAGGGAGAATTTGGTTTCAGATCAGGTGTCACTTAGGGCCTTATTTCAGTTTGGGATGTGTGGGCTAGTTACCTCAGGAGGGGAGGGAGCATGTATGCTCCATTAGAAGTTTCCATGGGGTGCAATGTTTTTAAATGCGGGGACTACGCTGACTATGCGCGCGTATCACGTATGCCCTCCTAACTAAGATGCGAATTCTTAGAATAAATTCCACACAATGATGCTCATTTGGTATTCATAAACAAAACTCTGAACCTTGTCAGCTTCGCCTGAGCTCAGAAGCGGAGTAGCTTATAATCCCAACAACTATTTCTCCAATTTCAAGCCCTTCTAAGCAAAAAACAATCAATGTAAAAGTATTACAGTACCTTGAAATTCATGTGGAAGGAGTTTGACACCCAACTGCAGGATAATTTTCGAGCAATCACGGAAAACACAGCATTGGAGATTTGAGCAGGTTTTGGAGCATTAATTTATGATATTTACAGAACTAGTGAATACTTTTTAACGGTTTGCACGATTTCCAATTGGCTTATAATTCAGATTTAGCAAGCATTGGGAAGGCTTCTCCCAGAAATTTGGGTTCGTAGATTGTTTTGTCAAAGAGCATGAAGTATTTAAATTTTAAGAGAATTTTAGGGCTAAATTTTGATGGCGTTAATTCTTCCGCATTTCTGCTCCAACGATTTTGCTGAAACTTGGTAAGGGTATGTATTAAGTCAATGTAAGCTGATTCCAGAAATTTAACAAAGATATAACAGCAAAATTTTTCACAGGGTGCGATTTTGTTCGAAAAGTAGGGTTCATATTATTGCTAAATAATAGTTGTAAGTTTTCGCAAAGTTTTAGAAGCATCGCTTTAGAGCCGGAAAAGTTATGAGACAAAGTTTGTCATAGACGAGTGCACCCGAAATAACAATGGAGCCACCTTAAGACTGTAAACTCAAAATCCCTACCATATTGCAGACTTGCTACATGTACAATTATTCCAGATGCTGGTGCTATCAATCATACCGGCCACTGATCAGTTTCCTGGTGTATAGTACGTCGTATGTATATGTACCCTAGATGCCAGCTAGACCAATACTCTCTCATTTCTGTACCCCATGCTCCAGGGACCCCATTGGGACATTTATACCCTATTCTATACACTAAACTGTTTGGAAGCCATATTCTCCACAATGGCACATACCTTAACTGTACACACCCATTAGAGGAGATGGCATTTTTTTTAAACATCCATGTACATGTATAAATATATTATGTTGTCAGTGGTTCAAAGATTTGTTTGATTTGAAAATTTTCAAACCAGTTTGATTTTTGTTTTTCTTTAATTGTCTCAGATTATGGTAATTAATTTGAGACTAAGGAAAATGTATATTTAAACTGGTTTGAAAATTTTCAGACCAAAGAAAAATTTAAAAAACAACATACACTGTGATGGTTCGTACAATCTTGAAAAGGTCTTGAATTTTAGTAGCCGTCTTGAAAAGTCCTTGAAATTTAGGACTTTATGTATGCCCTATCACTTTTCTGATAAATTAAATAATTTTGCTACAAAAAATTTGACCACCAGCGACTTTTAAAATCCAAAAATAATTAGGGAAAATGTCGGCATAATATGTGAATGCATACATGCATGAAGCAAAATTGTAATCTTTGCCTCGATTTCATGCACCAGGGGACAAAGTGTTTTGATTTCGTAAATAAAACATAGTCCTTGAAAACTATTTTTTGTCCTTGAAAAGTCCTTGAGAAGTCCTTGAATTTTATTTGTCTGAAGTTGTACGAACCACGACTGTACATGCATATATATCCGGTTACTTTTTTTCTCATTTCGTACTTTTCTGACAACCCTGTATATAAATTAGCCTGTGAGCAAGCAGTCAAGCTTAGGGGCTGACTTCTTTTTTTAATTGCCCCTGATCCCAATCCCCGATCCTGATCCTGAGAGCTTGCTTGCAGGATATTTAGTTTTACGTTTCCGTCTGTAATTATTATAGATGGAAACGTATCTTTCGTGTACTGTACATAATATGTAAGTCGACTTTGATGCAACCTGTGATATACTATTATATTACACCCTGTTTTCTCAGGCACTCAGCTGGACAAGCTAAAAGCCATTGATTTTGACAAACTACAAAGAGAACTCCAAGAGGAAAAAGAGAAAAATATTGAGCTAAAAGAAAAACTGAAACAGAAGCAGAAGTCAATAAATTCAAAACTTCAAAGGTACATGTATGAAATTAATAACAATGGTTAATATGCAAGTGGACAGCATCTTTAAAGTTGTTTAGATATTTAGATATTGTTAAACAATTAGTCAGTTTTAGTCAATCATACAAATGTATTGGAAAATATTGATGAGCTATACAGTGTACATGTATAAATTGCAACAAAAGAACTCTCAAATGACCAACATTTATGCAGTAATTTTATATGGACCAAACAAGATATGGTGCATACAGTATATTAATATTATTTTGTATGTTGCAGTTTAAAATGATTTTTTGTTTAATAAAATACATGCCAGTTTCATTTTCATTTTCACAAAACTGGACCATTATATTTGCATTTCCACTGAATGATATAAAATATCATTATATGTCTTTTAACACTAAAAATGGTGACATGGCCCCTTTAACGAGGCCTTCCAAGGGGGGTAGCCTTGTTGCTATCATACCCTTCCAAGTACCGATGTCGCCTTAGCAACGGTTGCAAATATCACTGTCGTTTTTCTTAGTGAATGCAAATGTCGCTGTCACTTCAAGGTTTCTCTTATGCTTCGATCTCTCTTTATATATAAATCATCCAATATAACATACCTGATGGCTCTGCATGAGTATGTGTAATTCTTATCATTGTCGTCCTTTTCCACTCAAGCACTAGCCTCAAGCACCAGGGCTGTCATTAAGAGCCATCACCCATAGCATCTGTTACGGGTGACTGCACTCGATGAGACCTTGATGTTACGGGTGATCTTGCCTGTCATAGATTAAATTGAATGACAAAGCAACAAGATTGTGATGGGTGTTAAGATCAGAGCAACACCTGTCTCAAATCTTAATGACAGCCCTGGCAATGTATGATAATGAGTTTTAAACAAAGGAAAATAAAAATTGCACCAAGGATAAAATTGCACCACAACATATACATGTAACTCTGACAGCTAGGATGTCAGACTTTCGTAATGAATTTTTTTTTATCACTGTGGAATCAATCAATCAATCAATAAACTTTATTTAAATGTCAAAAAGACCGCTTAGCCAGGGAGAAATCTTCCTTACTAATATGGGGACATTCTAAAAATTAATTTTTTTTAAAATAAATAAATAATTACTAGTAATAATTAAAAAGCTATGTACAATAGGATATCTAAACTATTTACAATTAAATTACAATTTAAACCTGAAAAGCAATAAAATAATAAAATTTCTTTAAAATTATTATTATTATATGTATATATATATATATATATATATATATATATATATATATATATATATATATATATATATATATATATATAATTTATATATATAGTAATATATATTATACTACCGTTTCTGGAAGATTACAAAGAGCAAATCTTAAAATGATCTTAGAAATGAAATTAAAGTTGGAAAAATATATATGTATGTATACCGGGAGTGTAGTGTCTACTTTGACTGCATGTCTGATCCAAGAGAGGAAGAACAGGGCCTTGGGAACAAGGTTGGTAGACGTTTCAATAACAAAGATGACAAACGGACAGTCGCTATTGATAAAGATGATATATGGTCAATATTAAATGTTTAACTTTTATTGGTAAATTGCACTACTTTCTGAAGTCGCTGTCTATTTTCAGTGTTTACTGTGTGGCTATCATAATTGTCATATTTTTGAGGAGTCGAGTTGCTTGTCACTGTTTAGAACTTCTCGTTTTGACAGTTTTCGGGGCCATGTCACTTGTCGCTTTTACCCCTTGGAAGGCCTCTTTGACATCCTTTAAATTTTCACTATTTAATTTGTAGAAAGAATGCAAGTCGAGTGAATAGACATGGCCATGGTATGGCAGCAGACAGTTCAGAAAGACACGGGGAGGACTGGGTGGATCTTGGGGAAGAGGAAGCTTCCTGTCATTCACCTGCAAGTGAAACTTCTGTGGCAGGGGAAAACTCTCATCAGCATGATGAAGGTTCTTTTGATCTAATGGATGAGGTAGATACTCATGCAGGGCAATCAGAGCAACAAACAGCTGCCCACCCAGGTAACAAAATGTTTTGTCCTTTGTGCACAGGTAGCCCAGGTAGGAACAGGCACCCCAGGTAGGAACAGGCACCCCAGGTAGGAACAGGCACCCCAGGTAGGTGTACATGTAGGTAGCCCAAATAAACACAGGTATCCCAAGTAGTCAACCCGGCCTACAGGCATCCCAAGTAGGTAGAGACAGTCTATTCTTACAATGAAGGTAAGTGCTTTTGCCCAGTCGGCCATGTAATCAACATGATACATAACTGTACTACTGCAAAGGGAATCACAGATGTTGTGCAGTGTTCAGTTTTAAATACAGTGTATGTTGTTCTCTTTTTTTTTATTTAAAGCTGAAGAACCTCACAGAGTGCAAAGAGTCAAGACAAAGCTGGACATGTGGACAATGAAAGTACTGCAACTGGTGAGTTGAAAATCTCAGTCTGTTTCTTTGTTCCTTCCTTCTTTCCTCCCTCTTTCCCTTTCTCTGACGCCTTCACACTCCAATCCCATTCCTCACTCTGTCCCTTCCTATAACATATTATTACATGTATTTCATATATTCCCATTCAAAGATACATGAAACCCTTTCTATTTCCTTATTCATCCATCCATCCCTCTCTCCCTCCCTCCCTCTCTTTCACTTTTCCTCCCTCCCTCCCTCTTTCTTCTCCCTATCCCCCTCCCCCTCCCCCTCTCCCTCCCTCCTTGACCCTCCCACTCTGCATCTCCCTGTCTTTCTCCCCCCTCTCTTCCTCCCTTCCTCTCACTCTTCTCTCATGTTTTTCCTTCCTTGCACTTTCCACCTACTGTAACCCCATACCCACCACCACGTTTTTTCCCCCAACTTGCTGGTAGTTATGCCATGTTTCTCGTCATATTTGGTTTCTGATCCATTTTTTATTGTTCCTTTTTTTAGATTGTAGAGAGATTGTGGGACTTTGTTAATGACGAACCTGAAGCAACTGATGAAGAAGATGGAGAAGGGGAACCTTTGGCAGTGAAAACGTAAGTAATTTTCTTAATAGCTGCACTCTTTGCACATAACTGGTGGATATATACATGAAGCTCTTACCACTATTAATAGAGCACCCACCAGTCTGCTTAGAGTGTTCGTGATCAGGCATTTACGTCCAATATACATGTACACTAACTGATTCAGGTCGTCACTTCTTCGAGACGATCCATCTTACCAGAAGTTAGGTCATTAAGTTTGAAATGGAAATGAACTAGGCTTACCAGAAGTCAGATTGACAAATCCAAAAGATAAATGTGATCCTGAATATTTTGATGGATTGCAGCAATCCAACTAGGTCGTGACGACCCATCACAACATTAGTCAACTCAGGGAAACCCTGATTACTTTGGCATTTTCCAGGACTGGAAAGTCCTGGAAAATGACTACAAGTCCTTGAAAGTCCTGGAGATCTGTAAGCTAAGATAAGAGGGCAGCCTTGAAAGACATTGAAGAGGGGCTGAATGGAAAGCTCCAACAGCCGAAAAAATAATTTAAGTGTGTTTGGGAGTCCAGGAAAAATCTATCTGAGTCCTGGAAAAGTCTGGAAATTTATTTCTGAAAAAGGGTACGAACCCTGTCAACTCATCTCATGGAAAAGTCAGTTAATGAGAGACTAATAAAAAATGTATGGCATGAAGGTTAGGGATTGAGAGGGGGTGAAATAAGTTGACGGGTTGTGACGACCAACTAGTGATGTGACAGGTCGTCAAGACGCAGCCCCATGACTGGTAACTCAGAGAACTTTTGCTTCCAACATTACAACCTGATGACCTGACTTTGTGTGTATTGGACAACCCTTGTCACGACACCGTCTCCTACAGCCCTCGTTAGGTACTGTATATACATGTATAACACACAGAAGAATGACTGTCTTCCTTGTGGTACAGCCTTCATTTATAAAACTTTCTTTAGTAACAACACGGTTTGCAGAAACGATGACTTAAATGGAAGGAGTAACTCTTCTCCATGTCGGACATCTTATCTTGTTTAAAATACACATGTGCATAAGCATAGGCTACTTGGAGCCTGATCTTGTCATGAGTGCATCCAGTGATCAGTTTATGACACGACCTGAGTTACTGTTTTTTTTTAATTGCCTATTTTTATTTACAGGCTAAAAGAGAACATCAACCGATTCAGTAAGTAGTCCCCAAAATTAGATATACAATGTACTAAAAATAGTATAAATAAAAATAATTAAATTTAATGACTTAATTGACTGTGGAGCTCTAATTTCAAACACAGACTTGTCAGCTAGCACACAGGAAATTAAAGATCAAAATCAGCTGAGGAATGTCATTGAAGGCACAGTGTCCTGGCTGATATTTCAAATGAAAGGCATATGAAAGGGGTACCTTTTCAGTCAAAAACGGTATATGAAAGGGTAAGGGTTTGGACCTCGTGGCAGAGCATCCCTGTACAAAACTTTGTTGAGTAACCCCCCCCCCCCCCCCCCCAATTAAAGCCTGGTTTCCATATAACCGTAACTACCCTGTAACTACTTCGTAACGGCGGTAGCACTGGGACACACCGGCGGTAGTTCTATTTTTAATGGAACCATTCTGTTCCGGCATCTGGGATTACCGGCGGCACGATGTCCCCGGTGCCGGAAAGTTGAGTTGAGTTCAACTTTTCCCGGCTTTACGGCCCCGCAGGCTTGATAAGATTTTAATGGAAACACATGCCGGCGGGAACCGGCGACATCCCGGGGGAGTTGTATTGTTTTTTATGACAACACATGATTAGAACTGTCCAATAAAATCGCAGCCATTTCCGCGCTAAAAGCTCGTCACGGTCATGCGGTCACAAATGGAAACACACAACTGCGGCTACCGGCGGTATGTATACGTTATCATCCCGGTCACTGCCGCAGTGCTACCGGGGGCTCGCTTACGGCGGTTACGGCGTAGTTACGGTTACTCACGGTAAGGTGCGTCACACTGTATTATAAAATGCTCAAGGAAAAGTGCGCGCTATGATTGGTTAAACCGAGTTTATTATAACTCGATAAAGCACGCGCGTAAGGTTCATTACAACCGTTTTTAAAGAAATAAAAAAAACTTGTTCCTCGTGCATTGTTGAGTTATATAAGCACTTGGGGAATTTTAAAGAACACTCAAGAAGTGCGAGAAGCACTCGCCTTTGGCTCGTGCTTCTCTGCAGTTCTCTCGTGTTCTTAAAAATTCCCGCGTGCTTATATAACTCAATAATGCACTCGGCGCGTTTTTTATTTCTTTAATAAAGCATCTTTAGTAATGTTTCTTTCATTTTAGCTGCAGGTATTAAACCTATAACTGGTTTTATCAAGTCTGTTGGCAAAATCCTCACCTGGTCAAACCCTACAGCATCTTTCTTAATATTCTTGGTTAGTATTTTGTACTTGCTAACTTCTTCAGTCACAGGTTTTTTGAAAGCACTTGCTTCATCTGAATTGGCACAGTTTCCAGAAATTAATATTTCGTGAAAATGTTTATAGGGAATTTCAGCAAAATGCTCATGTAGAATGTCGTTTTCTTGTGCCGTTTAATGGCATTTTCAATTGGTAGTTTTGTATTAACAAGACGCTGTGGGAGCGTATACTTGGGCGTCGTTGTATTAGGCGTATTGGAATGAAAATATCTTGGAAAATCTTCATGCACGTCAGTTTAGGGTTTTAGTGCGGTCCAGTATGTCCGAAAATACGCTTCCGTAGGACTTTTGTGCCGAAATTGATTTTTTTGCTGTTTTGCACTAATTTTGGATCGAATAATAAGAATCCGATGGGGGCCAATTTTTTCGACCACGTCTTCCCATGTTTCCCGCTGCTAAATGACTTAATTTATGCTAATTTATGCAAATAAGATGCAGAAAACAAATTTTACGAATATCTTTACTCCGATTCAAGATACTAGGACTTAACTTTATTAGAAGCTTACTCTTGATGAAATAAGTCCTGTGACCTAAATTGGTAACACTGGCATCCTGCGATAACGTCAGGATTAACTACCTGCTATTTTGTTGGCGGCCATCTTGGATCCGCCATCTTGGATTTTCGAACTCTCATTAAAGCAAAAAAAAATGTTGTTTTTTTTTTACTAAAACGTTAACTTACGAATTATTTTAAATAAAAGAATTGCCTACTTAGATGAAAAACTTTCTTTAGTTTCCTTCTTTTGTTAAACGCGAAAAAAATATGGACTTTTGTTAGAGAATACTAAAGTAATACATGTAATACTATTAAGTACCGTTCCGTAATTTTTAGGATTTTAACTAGTGAGCAGCACGTCTGCGAACTCTTAGAGTTGTAAAACGATTTATTTTCTCCTACGCGTTTCGTGTGACTAACGCACACTTCTTCAGGGAGTTTTACAATACAACATAAGTGGCCTGTATATATACCTACATAAGAGACTAAAATAAATTTTACATTACATAAAACCGCACCTACTAGAGCGGATTTGCGTGTTGGAAACAGGCGAAGGTGTGCAAGGCGCAACATATTTCGTGCATGACATTATCTAAAACTGTGGGCCCCAAATAGTTATGTCATGCACGAAATATGTTGCGCCTTGCACACCTTCGCCTGTTTCCTACACGCAAATCCACTCTAGTAGGTGCGGTTTTATGTAATGTAAAATTTATTTTAGTCTCTTATGTAGGTATATATACAGGCCACTTATGTTGTATTGTAAAACTTCCTGAAGAAGTGTGCGTTAGTCACACGAAACGCGTAGGAGAAAATAAATCGTTTTACAACTCTAAGAGTTCGCAGACGTGCTGCTCACTAGTTCAATCTTAAAAATTTCTTAAAAAACACAGGGGATTTCTGCGTTTTGTCGTTGGCCCTGAGAGGCGGACTGTCATTACCCTTGACTTGGATCTGTACAGCCGTGCCCTTCAGATTCAACAGTCAGTAGGCAACCGCAACTGGATTCTGCGAGCTGGTGTTTTACACATCGCCTTTGCTGCACTGCACGCTCTTGGAAAGAGTCTTGACGGAAGTGGCATTGATACGTGTGCCACTGAAAGTGGAATTTACACTTCTGAAGCTCTTCGTGGGATATACAGTGGCAAAACGTACAAGCGTGGAGTCGAGTACCACATAACAACCAGCCTGGCATTCTTGATGATGAGATTTGACCATCTGTTCACCACCCTTCCAGAAAATGAGGATATACCTCGCGCACAGTGTGCATCGTATAGAGAGGCCCTCCACGAGCGCAGTCCAGAGATGGTTAACGTCTATAACGACATCCAGTCCTGGTACTCTGAAAAGATCAAACCACAAGAGCGTGAAGAACAAGGACTTAAAGATCTCGCGCGGTTTATGACAGAGTACCTCAAGCAAGTAGACAACCTGTTACAGCTCATCCATGCTTGCCGCTTGGGGACTGGGAAGGCTACCTGGCAGCGTTGGAATGCCTCATAAAGTACTTCTTCGCTCATGATCTCGTCAACTACGCTCGCCTAATGCCAGTTCACCTAGCGCAGATGAATTCACTCGAGCATGAAGATCCTGTGACATGGGAGGCATTGAAGTCAGGTGATTTTGTTGTGGCGAAGTCAGAGATCCCGTTTACAAGGTTGTTCACAGATCAGACGCTAGAGCAGGAGATCAAAGAATTAAAGCGCCACGGAGGTATGGTCGGGTTAAGTCAGGACGAAGCCGCCCTAGAACGTCTTCTTATCACGTCACCGCATCTCGCCCGTATGGTTAAGCAGTTTCTTGTCAGCTTTCCTAAAGCATTCAAGGCTTCTGAGCGGAACGAGCACTATCAGCTCTCTGGGGATGTTGCTGTAAGAACACGCGTAAACGCCATGAAACTCCGCCAGTCGATAGAGCTGCACTGCGAAGGCAACCCATTCACAGTTGAGTCTCCCTTGAAGAGTGTGGTGTCGTCAGCTATTGTGCCAGAAAAAACAAAGGATGACATTCTGTGCTATGCAGAGAAAGGCCAAAAGCGGTTTGAAGAATTCGTCGAAGACAGACTGTTGCTATCTTCTAAGCACTCCTTATGGGACGCCATGAAAAAGCTGAAACTGAAGACCTTCTCAAACTGGATGGAGAAAACTAAAGTTCGTGTAGGGGACAAAGTCATCAAACAGCGAGAAGAGCGGGAGCTACTCGGAAGGTTTTTCATCATCCAAGGAAGTAGGCCAGAGCTTGTGCCAAGACTCCAGGAAATTATCGGTGATTACGAGATGGCAGTGGTGCTGCGTTCCTTATGCACTGTCGATGGATCGCTTTACATTCCAACTGACAAAGCCAGCCTGATGAAATTGATAGAGGAGGCCAAGCCGCAGCCAACACAAGAAACACCACCAGCGACCGGAAATCTACATCGAATACTTGTCATTGATGCCATGGCCGTCGTTCAAGGTAACTACAATAATAGTGATAATAAAAATGATAATGATAATAATTATATTCTGTATAAATAAAATTTTATATTTATGATTTGTATACAGGTCTAAAAAAGACAAGTTCTGTCCTGAAAATGTCTGATCTCCAAGACGCATTTATCAAGCGTATCGAGCGAATGCTGTCGGGTTTTGATGAAGGCCGAGTTGTGTTTGATCGCTACTTAGAAAACTCCTTGAAGAACAAGACGCGCCAAAAAAGATCCACAACATCTGTCGAGTTCCAGGTACATCCAGAAATGAGGCTCACCATGTCCATCAAAGACCTTCTCTCATCATCCAAGTCCAAAAGCCAGCTGGTCACTTTGTTCGCCAATGGATTGTTAGCACGCTTCTCCAGTAGCACAACCGTCAAGCTTGTCGTTGTTTACGAAAACAAAATCAAATGTCTCGACTGTGAAGAAGAACACACCCACGAAGAAGCGGATACGCTGATCCCTAACCAGGTGATGCGTTTACTGGATGAGCATGTATTGCAAGAGATTTGTTTTCCTCGCCGGACACTGACGTACTTGTCCTGCTGCTTGACTTAGTTTCCAGGGGACGTCATGGCAACCTGAATGGCCTGAAGTTCTTGACAGGAAAGGGCCCAAAGTACAGAGCGATTGATGTTATTCAGAGAGTCCAAGCGATTGGAGTACACAAGTGTCAAGGTCTGATTGGACTGCATCACTTCACCGGAGTCGTCTGGGGAGGGAAGTTTGTTGGCATCACCAAGAAGACCTGGGTGAAAGCATACATGGCCCTCGATTATGAGCATCCCGTTATCAACTGCTTCAGAGAACTTGGTGACCGTCCTATCCAAAACCAATTAGCCAACGGCGAACTGCCAACTGAAGTTAAGGAGCTTGAGAAATTTTTTTGTCAAGTATACTGCAAAGCTGGACCAACCAACCTTCCTGAACTTCGATGGGAGCTCTTCAGATCCAGGAACTTGGAAGGTGAGATGCTGCCTCCAACGCGATCTGCCTTACTCCCACACATCACTCGTGCAAACTTCATGGCCATGCGCGACAAATCTTATACAGTCAGTTGCCCGGATCTGCCTCCAATTAAAGAGAATGGCTGGAATGAAGACCAAGGAGCATACATTCCCGTGACGTGCCTGTCTCTCCCTGCGCCCCAAGCTGTAATCGAGCTTACGAAATGCGGATGCAAGTCAGACTGCAAGGGACGCTGCAGCTGCTTCAAGAACGGTCTTCCATGCACTCCTCAAAGCAAATGCTTCGGTAAAAACTGTACGAATCCATTGAAAGAAGACACTCAAGTTGAAGATGAGGATGAGGATGAGGATGATGATGCACTGAGCGTATGAGAACTTGAATCCTATTCTATGCACAAACACTTCAAACGGAACGGTACTTACATGTATTCTCTAACAAAAGTCCATATTTTTTTCGCGTTTAACAAAAGAAGGAAACTAAAGAAAATTTTATATCTAAGTAGGCAATTCTTTTATTTAAAATAATTCGTAAGTTAACGTTTTAGTAAAAAAAAGCAACATTTTTTTGCTTTAATGAGAGTTCGAAAATCCAAGATGGCGGATCCAAGATGGCCGCCAACAAAATAGCAGGTAGTTAATCCTGACGTTATCGCAGGCTGCCAGTGTTACCAATTTAGGTCACAGGACTTATTTCATCAAGAGTAAGCTTCTAATAAAGTTAAGTCCTAGTATCTTGAATCGGAGTAAAGATATTCGTAAAATTTTTTTTCTGCATCTTATTTGCATAAATTAGCATACATTTAGCAGCGGGAAACATGGGAAGACGTGGTCGAAAAAATTGGCCCCCATCGGATTCTTATTATTCGACCCAAAATTAGTGCAAAACAGCAAAAAAATCAATTTCGGCAAGAAAATCCTACGGGATTACACACCGCACTGGACTATTTGATGATGATAGGGAGTGCACTGAGTATTGGGATAGTCTTGTATGTCGTTGACTGTTGGTGCACAGTTGTAAAGTGGAACACGTGAAGACTTACGTGAAGTGCGGGTGCAAGGATTATATTTAACGCTTGTAGAATTTGGAAAAGCTTAATTGTGGCCAGCGAAACTGCATGGAAAACGGAGAATTCATGGCAGCGCATATTCTCTATTCAGGTTTCAAATTACCCTTTTGACATATGCAAATTCGGTGCACTTTTTCCTGACAACTACAACAAAGTTAAATTTGTTTTCTGTCTTTTCTGCAACGTACCTTTCCCCGCTGTATGACATCGATTATTATATTTAGTTTCATTCAAGATTTATCTTCACAATGGTAAACATGAAGTTCAGAAAGAATTTTAAACATGAATTTTGCGTGACGCTGGCACTTGGGGCCCTTGTTGACATAAAGTGACCTATTTTGGTTTCGTTCGCTTTCTGACTGAAAACTCACTCCACTCGAAATTTTTCCATAGCCGTTCACCGCCAGCCGTTCGAAATTTTTGTTCTGTTTCGGCCGTTCACTGCAAGCCGTTCAAAATGATTGTTCAGGCGTTCAACTGATGAAATTCGATCTGTTGGCAGATCTCGTTGCCTAGCACGTGATCAAAATCTGCCGTGAAGAAATTGTTCTTTCTTGTTGCACCTTTCTCGATGTAGTGCGAAAGTTATTTTATTGTTATATCTAGAAGAACTAGTCGTTTGAAACTGTATTTTTGTAATGGACGATTTTATATAAGTGACGATTTGTCCGCCCGTTTTAGCACACGGATGGGAAATTGTCATAAATCGGACGGTTCCATTCTAAAGAGTCAAAAGATGTACATGTACCTTTGAGAATTCTTAACTCGAATAATATTCCATCGATTCAATTGAATTAATGACTGAATAACGGCTAATGAGTAAGCGATCAAGATATCAGAATTTATCTGCCACTAGAATTTAATTTTCGCCGGCGAGCATATCAAGAAAGCGTTGAAACTAGCCGAGCCGACCAGTATTCTTCTCCTCGTTACGCTTGACTGAGTTTGACGCACGCGCATTAGAGCCCAATTGCAAATTCGTGCACTACCAAACTGCATTTTATAACTTGGGCTCTCCGCCCAAGTAACTAGTAAACAGTTTGACACACGTTGATCTCTCCAAAGCTGAATATTAAAACAGCAGAAAATTAAGGGCCCAGGAAATGTTTTTGCTGAGTTTATGAACGGTTAAGTGAGGCGTGGTGATCGAATTCTTTTTTCTTAATAATTAAACATTTTTATTCATTCACTTCGCACAATACATGTACATCTTACAGCAGTTTTACTACATAAAACTAACCTACTCGTATTGTCACATGCATTGATCAAATGGTACATACATTTGTCATTTTTAACAACTATCCTACAATTATTACACGAACCATCCTATATTTTAAGTAATATATCAAACACGAGGAACAGTGTTTCATCAGATTTCCAAACACCGAGAAGTGGATTGGAAAAACGAGGCGCAGCCGAGTTTTTTTAAACCACTTCAAGGTGTTTGGAAATCTGATGAAACACTGTTTCGAGTGTTTGATAAAGCTTCTCAAACTGATCGTTAAATGCGGAGAAAACGAAGGAATAAAATCGCCAAAATCTATGCAAATTAAGAAACGATTTCAAAACCTCCTTCACGGTAGTGATTTCCTTTGTGTTCTCGTCATTAATTATTAATGAGTTTGAGAAATTATGTGTACTATCCTTTTCATGTATGAAGTAACCTGTAATTTAACTATGGTTGTAAACCACCCAAGAAAACTAAATCGAATAGTCATTCATTTGTAAGAATAATTTCCACTTAGCCACTTAGACGTGGTGACTTCAGAACTGTGGTTTGACGCCTGGCCCAGTTGTTCAAAGGGCGGTTAAGCTAACCCAGGGTTGGCATCAATTATGATTCCAGTTAAATAATTAATCAATGAAGATTTTTCCAAAGTATTTTTGCCCTTAAGTTTCGTCTCTGATTTTTTTTTTTTTCATGTAACTAATAATTAGCTTTTGAAAACACTTCTAACAAGAGAAATTCAATCCTCGGTTAAGTTTTAATCTTGGGTTAGCGTTAACCAGCTTTCGAACAACCGGGCCCTGGTCTCTGCGAATTGCGGTCGTTTCTCCCAGAGGTGATTCGCCCAACGCGGTTCGCCCGGACTAATAGTTGATTCGCCCGGCCACATCAGCTCCGCTGTAATTTTTATCGTGTTTAAATAAATGTTGTTGTTGTTGTTGTTGATCAATACACTCCGTGGTAGCTTAAACGGACATTTCACTCAAACAATCCGTTGGATGTTCTTAGCTTTCCCTTGTCATATTTTTTCTTTGCAATAATTGTATACTAAAATGTTTTTTTTTTTTATTTTGTTCTATTTACTTTTGCAGGTGTACATGTATGCTGTTTGGAATGGACATCTTTTATCTTTAATTCTTTTCGTCGCGATTTGGAAGTTATTCATGAACTATCTTCACGCTAAGTAAGTCATATAGTTTATTTTTTGTGAGTACAGTCGATGGTTATATCATACAGATAAATAACATAAAATAATTGTTGTTTATAGTGGACGAGCACTTAGCTATCCAGCTAATTCACAAGCATGCCACTCAAATATGGAAACAAATCTTGCAAATTAAACATAACATTTAAAAAATCCCAGCTGGCAGGAGGCAGACCAGTTGGCTATTTACAAGCGTGACTGAGGAGTTGAGCACAGGTCAGTCTACCGTGAAAACAACTTCAGCTAGTGGTTAGAGCGGGACTTGAACTCGGGCCCTCGGGATTTCAAGCCCGGCGCCCTAACCAATCGACCACGCTGCCTCCTCAGATTAGAGTGAAAACGAAAGAAACTGTCCAGATAAACATTTCGACCCTTTGGGCCGAGACGGAAAGGTGGACTGGACAAAAGAACGAACGAGAAGACAGAGGTATCTATGGAGGGACGGACGAATGGATAAACGAAAGGACAATTGGCTGCATAAATAAACCAGAGGTGACCGCGGACGAATCTCTGGCCAATCACAACAGAGGAAGTACTTCCAACGAACCAATCAGAACTCAAAGCAAATACATGTGGCAGGCGCTAAGCGCGGGAAATCTCGTGCAAGCATGTCACGATTGGTTTTTCTTCTGATTGGTTGAGAAAGCGGCGTGAGGTTTTTTTCCAGAGGGAACGGCGGACGAATCAATGTGAATGATGATTGATTAAAATAACATTAAGATAAGTAATTTTACAAACAAATGGGTAAAAGAACGAGCGAATGACCAAAGAGTCAAGTGAGGTTGGTTGACAAATGGGTATTTTAAAATAAAAGTATTTTTACTTGAATTACGTGGAAATTGATTATAGAAGTATTTCCTACCGTTCTTATTTTTTTCTGCTTTTATCACCAGAGGTTTTGCTAAACAACTGGGGTTCGTAGAGAAAGTGAAAGATGAGGTAGGTTTGTTTAAAAAAAATAACAGCAATTGTTTATTGTGCAGAATTGGCTACGAACATTAATGCCTTCGAGGTATGGGATGCCAGTCCATTCCTGCAAAGACCTCTCGCTTATCCCCATCTCGTCACCTCTATCCTCTCTCTTTCCCTCCATTTCTCTCCACATCCAGTCAGGTTGTCCAAGCCACTGTGATCATTTTTGACCAGTGATTGTAACTCACTAACACAAGCCATGTTTTAAGGTGCTGTTACGCAGGAAAATTTTTCTCCTTACAACTTGCAACGTAACGCTGACAAGAGTCTTTGTTAGACCAGTTGTGGATGATATTGCACGTGTAACTTCCCCCTTCGCAACTTTCCTGGCAACGAAGAATTGCGTTGCGATTTGCAGAAATAGTTGAACGGTTCTCTACGTTTCGCAACGTTGCAATATAAGTTGTGCGCATGTAACACGTAATCTGCAGCTTGTCTCGCAATGTTCTCATCAGCATTGCGTTACAAATCGCGGGAAAAAATGTCTTCATATAACCACGCAACTTTAATGTTAAGTGTTGCACGGAACACCAATTTATGCTCAGGTCATTCACACCTAGTGGGCAGTACTTAGCCCCGGCAGACGAGAAAAAGGCTCAAATGTTAGTTTTAAAACGTTGATTGACGAAATTAAGATTACTTTACCCCCACAAACAGCCAAATGCTTCAGAAGATCACAGTTGGTCTGACAAATTTCAGCTTGTTTTACAAGTGGCAAGAAAAGTTCAGGTGGGTGCTTGGTGTCTGTTATTTCATATTTACTGCAGTTGATTTTCTGCTGGTAGATATGCGTGATCTTAACAGATACTTGGTATAGTTGCCAGTCATTCTTTTCCAGAAAACGTCACACTTCTCATCCTCGTCCCCAGTCCCTTCTCCGCCTTTAAACTGGAGGGCGGGCGTAGAAACCCTTGAAAACGCTGCCAAAGTATTCCAAAAATAGACCAATTTCGATATCTTAAAATTCTTACTTGGATCCGAGGCTTAGGGGAATTAAAAAAACAAGAAATCACATTGAGGTTCAGGGATGGATAATTAAAATGTTTTGTTTTAGTCCCCTAAGGCCCCGTCCACACTAATCCGTTTTCAAAATGAAAACGGAGCTGTTTTGCTCCGTTTTCAATTAGATTTGCGTCCACACTTATCGTTTTCGTATCGTTTTCGCCCGTCCACATTACAACGCCGTATTGTTTTGAAAACGCTTTGATACCCTAAGTGCGCATGCTCAAATGAACTCTACGCATGCGCATTTCAATATATCGGCCCGCGAAATTGGCGCCATTCTTGATTCTTTGTTGTTGAGTGTTGTTTTGGTTTAGAATTCTTCTATATGTTCCTTCTAAACGATGCCAAGAACAGCTGGAAAGAAACCAAAACCTAAAGCAGACTGTTTCACATGGACTGATGATGAAGTCGAGCTACTTCTGAAAGTCACAAACGAATACAAAGTGCAGAAAAGCACCGAGAGTGTCGACTGAGAGTCAGTCCAGTCGAAGTATGGCGACATCTTGGATATGTTTCACGGTCGAGTGGTCTGGCTATTTTGATGACGTAACCGTTTTCAGATAGCATCGATTTCTCCGTCCACACCAGAAAACAGCGTTTTCAAAAAGCATCGTTTTCAAATCGCTCCACTCTGCAAGTTCTTTTCAGCGATTGGCAGCTGTGCTTTTTTGGGGAGCTATCTGAAAGCGTTCATGATCAAAAGAAACGAAGGCATTTCATGATGTTTTATGCGACCAGGGGTTTCTAATCCCGGCCCACCATGTTGAAAGCGGAGAAGATCCCAGTTCCAATCAGAACTCGAAGGAAATACATGTGGCCGGCGCCAAGCGCGGGAAAACGTTTGTAAGCATGTCGTGATTGGTTTTGGTTTTTACTTCTGATTGGTTGAGAAAGTGGCGTGAGATTTTTTAGCCAATCATAAAGCGTAGCATCACCCTAAACAGCTACGCAACCAATCATTACGGGCTTTACTTTTTGTTACTTTAGAACACCCTTGGAAAAATGGCAGACTCTCTTGAAAAAGTAAAGAAGTAAGTTTAGATTTATTTTGTTATACATACAGTCGAAACCCTCTTTACAAACACCCGCTTAATACGGACACCCCATTATTACGGACACCCCATTATTAAGGACACCCCATTATTACGGACACCCCATTATTAAGGACTCCCCATTATTACGGACACCCCATTATTACGGACACCCCATTATTACGGACACCCCATTATTAAGGACACCCCATTATTACGGACACCCCATTATTACAGACACCCCATTATTACGGACACCCGCTTAATACGGACACCCCATTATTATGGACACCCCATTATTACGGACACTCCATTATTACGGACAGTTGTCTTGGTCCCAGTCGAGCACCCATACAATTTCTCTAAAGGCCCGTTTACACATTTTTGTCGCACTCTCCAATGCAACTTTTGTCGCATGTGTAAACGGGCGGCGATTTCAGTGCGATTCGGGTGCGATATTTGCTGCGATTTCCCAAATATCACCACCAAGTTGCATCAGCTTTCGAACATGTTCGAAACCTCTGCGACATAGACCTCTTTCATAATGGCGGCCGATTTATTTATTCTTTTATATGTATGTTAATTAGCCTCACTGGCCTCGGTAACATGTGCAAAATTGAAAGGAATTTTTACTCTAAAATGAGGCCAGTGAGGCTAATTAACATACATATAAAAGAATAAATAAATCGGCCGCCATTATGAAAGAGGTCTATCGCGCGACAAATCGCGCCCGAATCGCACTGAAATCGCCGCCCGTTTACACACGCGATTTGAAGATGCAACTTGCGCGCGACAAAAATTGCATCGACAAGTGCGACAAAAATTACACAAAAAATCGCCTGTGTAAACGGGCCAAAACATTTACCCGCTTAACACGGACAAGGGACAGTTCTTCCCGTCCCGATTAAAACAATCTCATACAAAGTTAATCTCCTTAATACGGTCAATTTGATTAATTCTAAGCGATAAAAATGTTCTCAAATGCGCCAAGTCAGTCAGCTACACATCACTGTCAGTTTTGTTGAAAGAAAATTACAAACGTTGTACTTGTGTTAAGTGGGGTTAGATGCAGTAATTTACTGTATTTTTCCTAAAGAAAATACACTTAAATTACGTCATCCGTGTGAACCCGCTATATATATTACGGACACCCCGTTAATACGGACAGTTTGCCTGGTCCCTTCGGAGTCCGTGTTAACAGGGTTCGACTGCTTTGTTATATATATTGTTATATATATATATATATTGTTATTTCAGTTTACTAATGTGGCAACACCATGAAGCGACAAGGAAACTTTTCACTGCTCTGTGTTTGACACTGCTGGCGTCTTTGCTTCTCAGAGGACCAACTCTATTCTTGCTTATAGGTAATATGCAACAGCCAGGCTTCTTCCCCGAATTTTTCGCTGGGGGGTTGAAATTCCCAGTGGCCGACGTTTCCACGAGTTTCGGAGGGGATCTAAGGGGGCATGCCCCCCCCCCCCCTCCCCCCTCAGAAAATTTTTGAAATTAAGTAATGGTCCTAGTAAGAACTAGGCAACCTAATGGCAAGGAATGCAGAAAGGCGTTAATTGTGATATTGTTGAAACCGTCCACCTCATTGGCTAAAACGTGAAAATCTACCATAACTTAACCAGGTAGTGCATTTATTTCTCTCTAGTTTACTAATTGGTTCCCTTTTAGTGAAAACTATTCTGAGTTTTAATGCAACTAAAATTCTATGTGGGAAACATGTTAAATTAGATGCCTTTCTTGGCCATTGTTTTGGAGTTTCACGATTGGATGAAATCTTGTAGCACAAAAGAAACATCACTTTAAAATAAAGTTCCAGTACATTTTATTTAAAAAACATGTTGTCCATAGGTTGATGTATTCTCAGTTTAAGAAAAACCTAAATAATGTTATGTGAGGAAAGCGAAATGCCGCGGAACATTGCCTTGCTTCATGTCTATTGACCTGGATGATTTTTTTTTTATTTATATACTTATATACTGTAATGATAAAAAAGCTGGGCTGCTTTTTTTAGGGGGGGAGGGGGGGAGGGGATTACACCCTCAAACCCCTAGATTAAACCCTGAGTCGGCTGTTTTATAATTTGAATATTTCATGCTATTGTTGCTGCCTTTCTTTATGGTCATTTTTATTCTCAAACTGATCAAGTTTTTACAAAAGTAATCGTAAGCGTAATGGCGGTTTGGAAACCCGATCTTAATTAGCATAGATTTTGGTGATTTTCTACCTTCGTGTTCTCTGTATTTGATGATCAGTTTGAGAAGCTACATCACACACTCGATTGAGAGTTTCATCAACTATCCAAACACCTCGAAATGGGTTAAAAAAAAACTCAGCTACGCCTCGTTTTCTCAACCCACTTCTCGGTGTTTGTAAATTCCCATGAAACACTCTTCCTCGTGTTTGATATTTCCGGTGCTAGTGTTTTCACTCACGTGACCGGCGACCATGTTGAAGGGCTAAAACAGTAGGCCACTTCGAAAAATACCATAATTAGCCTGTTCCAGTCGTTCAGATAGTGGGCAAAGCGCGAATAGTTGGGGAAGGCGCGAAGAAAAGCGAGCGAAAAAAATGCGGGGAAACTGGGGAGAGGAAGCGCATTTTTTTTCGCTCGCTTTTCTTCGAGCCTCCCCCAACTATTCGCGCTTTCCCCACTATCTGAACACCTGGAACAGGCTATGCCATAATACTCTTTAAAGCGCAGGTTTGGGTGGTGCTTGATGTAAGCCTGATTTTCCAATTTCTATTGTTTTCAGCACGAACTGCACGTTCTATGCTTCGACTTCTTGGCAATTTGCATACGGTGCACATTTGTATACGAACACTCAATGCTACGTCCTAGCGTTCCTACATGTACTCTGAATCCCATTGTGCCATTCTAACAAAGGATTCTTGAATAATTTCACCCCGATGAGGCGGAGCCTGCACATAAAAGATTATTTAAGTATTATGGTATTTTTCTTTTCGAAATGGGTTATACAAAATGGTCAGCATTAGATCCCATCCGCCTAAACCACCTCGGACACTTATTGAGAATTATATAACGTAATGTCGACACTTGGAAGTTTATTTTCAATAAATTTTTAAGTGTAAAAAAGAAAATGTAAAATCCCCACTCAGGATTGAACCTGTGACCTTAGCTAGACTTAGGCTTACATAGCCTACCGTACCAGAGCACCACCTGGCTTCTCTGGTTGTTCAGGCCTAAATTTAACTGTATAAACTGCTAACCCCAACCTCAACTGAAAACTTACCAGTTACTCCGTTATATAAGTCTCAATAAGGTGTCCGAGGTGATTTAGGCGGATGGGATCGAATGCTAACCATATAAAATGTTTGAATAACAATAGAGTTAAAGTCCCATAGGATTCATTTAGGACACCAATATGGCCGCCATTTCATTGTTTTGGAAAAACCAATATAGCCGCCGTGACGTCACACGTGCAAACGCTCTATGAAACTTTAGTTACGTATATACGTTTAATCTTTTCTTGATCCAACAGGACTTTTTGGGGGCGTGAAGCTCTTTATTGTCAATCCTATTCATCATCGGTTTCCAAAGGTAACTCGATTGTTTCCTTTTAATATTCAGCAGTAATTACAAGGACAGCGTCAACAACAACAACAACAACAACAACAACAGGAAAGTGTGACCATTCAAATGAAAGCTATTGAGCAGTACTTTCCATGCAATGTTACTGTTTGTTTTTCAGCATTTTGCAACTTAGTCAAAATTAGAATATATCTTTTAATTTTGTTTTCCGTCCGCTGTTGAATTTTTTTTTTTTTTTTTTTTTTGAGAAATTGGCCCCTATAACACAACACAACACGACACAACACTATAGTTTATTAGTTCTTCCAACTTGGACTTTCCCCTGAGAAATATATATTTTTTTTTTAATCGAGAAACGGCCCTTACAACACTACAAGGCATCAAAACAAAACACGACAAAACACGACACGACACGACGCGACACGACACGATGCAACACAGCCTAACACAACAGGACGCGACGCGACGCGCGGCAATACGACACAACCCAGCACAACACAACACAACACGACGCGACGCGACGCAACGCAACACAACACGGCACGACACGACACGACGCAATAGTTTATTAGTTCTTACAACTTGGACTTCTCCCTGGGAACTATGATGTGACTAACAAAGTTAAAGTCGCCGCAATCAAATTAGCATAAGGATTATCAGGCTCATTTTAAATATTTTCCATTTGTCAAACAGGTCAAGAGGCGTTATGACAGCACAGCAAAGCTATGGAGAGAACTGCCCACGGATGCAGAACTTGCTGCAAGGCCTAGTGAACCAGAATTAAACCAAGAGGTACAGCTCAGTCAAAACACTGCTAACCTGAGTATTAATATTGCAACTTTGAAAGTAATTCTCATCGTACGGACGGCAAATCGAAAACTAGCATGTTTTTCAAATGATATATCAAACACGAGCAAGAGTGTCACACCAGGATATCCAAACACCGAGAAGTGGGTTGAAAAGGAAAACGAGGTACAGCCGAGATTTTTTAAACCAACTGCGATGTGTTTGGATACCTGATGAAACACTTTTTCGAGTTATTGATTGACAAAGCTTCTCAAAGTATCATTAAATAGAGAGAAAACGAAAACGCTTATGACTTTCTTTGTTCGAACCTGATTAGTTATTAACGAGTTTGAGACTGAAATTAAAACACTTGTTACATTTCAGCCAATGGGCCTTAATCACACCCCGCCATTTCGTATAAAAACTTTAAAAGATTTACCTCGCTAAGCCTCGCAGTGAAAAAGTTGAAAACGAGGTTAAGCAGGAGAAACAAAGCATTTTATTCTCCTGGGAGTCAACATGGCCGCCGCGTGATCAAGGCCCATTTAGCTGCCGTGTGCAGAGTCGCGTTTTTCAAACATAATCCGCTGGCTGTAATTCGTCCGTCATGATTCGCCCGTCATGATACGCCTAAGACACGAGAATGCTGAAGAAATTCGCCCATAAATTAAGCTCACTACTCACTTCCTGAAATAAAAAATCCACAAGGAACAAGATCTGTGAGTTTTCTTCACCATTCCGACAATGGGCAAATCAATCATGGCGGGCGAATCACGACTGGCGAATAATGGCAGGCGAATCATAGCTGGTAAATCATGTTTGAAAAGAAAAAAAAAACGATTCTGCACGCTACACTGAGATCTTAATGGACTTTTTGATATTTCACACTCGTCAGCAAGTTCTTTGCCGTTGCCTAGCAACAACAATCCGACAGAGTCGTTTCCAGGTCTCTCTTCAAACCATTTCTCAGAGAAATTAAAGTGAACTCCGTGAACTCAGTTTATATGTAAAATTTCCTTCATAATTGTCTGATCTTGAGCGGCCTATGACGGGCGAATCATAGCCAACGAAACGAATGGTGTTTGAAATGCCCAGGTCTACACACTGCAGTGAAATCGGCTATAAGATGAGAAACAACCTCACGTCCTTTATATGTTTTTTTTTTAGGCTTCTACACGTACGTCTTCAACGAGTTCTTTACCGTTGCCTAGCAACAACAATCCAGCAGAGCCGTCTCCAGGTCCCTCCTCAAACCATTTCTCAGAGAAATTTAAGTTACCTTCAAGTGAAACGTCTTTACCAGGTAAAAGCGCAGCATTTTTATAATGTTTTAAGAAGCTTTTAATTGTTATTAGTCCCACCGTGGGTTTTCTTGTTATCATGGAACAAATATGATACCATTTGTCATCCAGTTTGGAGACAATGAAAATAAACAACATGGCGTGTGATGCTATTGCTATTGGTCGAGGGTATTTCCTTCTTTTACTTATAGAGATAACAGAAGTTAGAATTTGTTCCGAGACTTTTGTCCGCCATTGTAGTTTATTTACTATGTTTCCTTTCTTTCAGGGTGGGAAGATGGCAAAAGATGCATTTTGATGGATAAAGAGAAAGCCTTCTCCCACATTAAACACGGGCGCTTGTTTCTGACTCAAAGGTAATAAGCAGAACTTTTTTTATTATTATTATTTACATTTCAGAAGCTGACACTTTATACTACACCTACACTAGTACATAAGTTACTTACTACAAAACTTACATTTCAAACATTACTTAGAACACTACTTACAGTTCATTTAACATACATATTTACATAAAATATTTTCCACATAAGAGTAACATGTCCGACTGGGTGCCCTTGCTTCGGTTCTTAGTATCTACATGACCTTTGTTTCATTTAAAATTGCAGTTTTTATTATTTCTCTGGAGGGGGGGAGGGCAGTATTTAAAAGTGGCCCATTTCTTCTTAAAAGAAGTTATATCATTGTTGTCAAGAGCTATTTGTTTTTCAATTTCCATGAAGTTCATAGTAGATTGTATGTATACCTGTAGCTTTGGGAGGGCGTTTCTTAATCTGCAAGTGTATATATAGTGTCTAGCAATGAGAAGAAAGTAATGAAGTAGTAAGTTTGATAATAAGCAGAACTTTACTCTCCATTAAAACGTTTTTGAGATAAAATGTTAGAGTTTTGATACTTGTTTCCCTCGCTCTACAGACACCCGTTTGATACTGACACCCCGTACTTATTTTTATTTTTTTTTTTTACGGACAGTTTTCGTTGTCTCTTCGGTGTCTGCAATAACCATTTCACTCCCAGAGTCAATTGTGGAGACGTAATGTACTTCTAAGTTTTGAGTTAATCGACGGAATCTTATGGTGTGACCATTCAAATGAATCCTCTTCAGCAATACTTTTGCATGGTACCATTTGTTCTAACTTTTGAGTCTGTTGATGAAATCCTATGGTGTGACCATTCAAATGAAACCTCTTCAGCAGTACTTTTGCATGGTACCATTTGTTCTAACTTTTGAGTCTGTTGACGAAATCCTATGATGTGACCATTCAACTGAAACCGCTTTGCCAGTACTTTTTCATGCTACCATTTGCTTTTCAATATTTTGGAAAATGAAATTTGGGATTTTTCTTGAATTCCATTTTAAAGGGTTAACGGGGTTTGATCGTATTTGTTTTTCGTCCTCCGCAGCTATTTGTGTTTTGAGAAGGTCAGATCGTCGAGTGGAAAACATATCGTCATTAAATTGGAAACTATCACAAGCTTGAGTAAGGTAAAATGTACACGCCACATGTATATAGTGAAATTTGAATGCAGCAGTTATGCTTTTCATAAATAGTTAATGTTGGGAAATACACTCTAAGTGAAATGTCCTCATCTAAAACATGTCAACTGTCGAACTGTGTTTTTACTACAAACGTTTAGAGACTATTTACGCTTCCATGTACTGTGTAGGAATCGAAGTTTCCGAAAGCTTCCACAAGTTATTTTTGAGCGTACTGTAATGTTCTTAAGGCGGGAAATCACAGGTTAAACCAGTTTGATAGGTTGCTATTCGATAAAGTTCTGTCACGTTATATATTAAGCGATTCAGGATTGTATACTGCTCACTAGCTGTCTCTTTTGAATAGAGTTGCGTGTGTCGAGTGCTGGATTCGTTTGGTGTGTTTTCTGGCTGTTAGCACGACTGTGGGCGAACCTTTTCAACAGTTTAAGCTGACGTCATTGTTAAAATTCGGTTTAATTTTGTTGAGTTAATTGAGTTTGTTGTTGTTAAATACCTAGTATTACATACATAGATAGGTAGAGAAGGCATTCTGCTTAATACAAATTGATTTCTGCCAAATACAAATTGACTTCTGCTAAATACAAATGACTTTAAAACGTAAAAGAGCTTGTTCAGCTAAGTAATACAAGTGGATCCTTTTTGTAGTTGTCAGTTTGTAATGTATGTTTTTGTTGTTGTTGCCCAGGCCAAGCCCATTGCAATCATGCCTGGGACAGGAATGGCGTTAGAAGTACATGTCCGAGGAGTAGACAAGGTAAAGACAGTTTAAACGATTCGTCAGAGTTGACATTTGAGTAAGATTAATCAAAGGCTCCTATGAGCCAACTCGTTAATACGAAACGCTCTATATAAAAGATTCTTCTCCCAAAAATTCATGGTATATAGAGTTATACACTTGAGGAACAGATCGATTTTAAACTTGACTTGTACCGGCATCACTGCGGTAAATAAAATTGATCAAAGGCTCCCATGAGCCAACTCGTAAAAACGAAATGTTCTAAATAAAAGATTCTTCACCCAAAAATTCATGGTATACAGAGTTATACACTTGAGGAGCAGATCCATATTAAACTTGACTTTCATCAGCGGCATCAAGAGCTGCGGTAAATAACTTTAATGACAATTTAAGTAATGATCCGCATAAGAAGGAAAGTGCTGAACGGCAATGCACGATGGAATGTCAACTTTTTTCATTGTTACAACTAGTGATCTCAATGGTCTAGACTCAAAAACCGCTTAAAAGTTAAGGTTCAAGGTGCATTTTGTGCAATTTTTTTTAAGGTTTCAAGTAATTGGAGACCCAATAGCACAACTTACAACTTTTAAAATATATTGTATTTGGGGAACTTCATCAAAGAAGCAAAATGATTAGCCATTGTCTTCTGCTATTCTGATTGGTTAGGCACGAACATTTCCTAAAATTTACTTGACGCAAATGGATTTTCTTTATTTTTATACTGAAATGTAATTATAAACCATCAGCCCCTCCTCTAGGCTTGAAACCAAAGATATTCTATGTGACCCGGGAATGATCCAATGCCGCAGAACAATGAAGTTTACGGTAGTTCTATTGAGAAGCAATTTTTAAAACGATGAAAACACCTTAGCGTGACACAAATGCATTGTGTGAAACGAGACAACTGGATGACGCAGTGCAATGGGAAATTACCAACAAATGTTTACAGCTGAGTGAGCGAGCGACATTGTCTCCTAAATGTTACAAAATCTATTTGAAGTCCACAGAGAGGTGTTTATTTTCCCTTCTGGGTTTGAAGTCAGTGAAGTTAATGAATTGAATAGTAAACAGAATTAAAACGATGAAACCGCCACCTGGTTAGTTCAGTTGATAGAGCGCCGGTCTGCTGAGCGGGAGGTCGGGGGCTCAAACCCCCGCCGGACCAACAACCAGGATCTTTAAATAACTGGTAAGATTATGCTGGCTGTGATTAACACCTTGTCTCAGTTCAGATGATCGCGTCATTGGGCGGTGACGGTTAAGCCGTTGGCCTTGTCTCCTGACCTTCATCCTTTTTTTTTTTTTGTGAATTGAACGGGATGTAAAAGAACCCATGACATTGTTCGATAAGAGGAGGGCAAGGGGTTCCCGATGTCATGGCCTATCTGACTTTGCCGTTATTGGTCTGGGTAGGTGGGGTGAAATCATACATGGACTGAAGCGACAGCAAAAGCCCATTCCGAGTTGCCTTTAGACTATTTTTCAAAGCGAGGCTAAGTGCAAAACCATTAATATGGGTATTAGTTTTCATTCACCTGCCAATAAAACTTATATCCATATGAATGGTTTTGCACGTGACCTCGGTTTGAAAAAGAGGCTAAAGGCAACTCGGAAATGGTCTATTTGCGCCTTCATATATATACGGTTAACACTCGTTAACATCTCTCAAACGGACCTTTCCTTTTCACTTTAAGTTACATGAAGTAAAACCTATTTCACACTTAGAGTAAAATTAGAAAAAAAGATCAGTAAAGTGTATGCCTCGAACCCGAGTCGTTTGCTTCATAACTAATATCCTAATCCACTATACCAACGTGGATTATATTAGCTGCCGGGAGATGTAATCTTTAACATATTTATAGAGTTACCCATAACAATAAATGAAAGCTAACCGTTTTCAAATCAGTGCCTAACCCTAAACACTGTAGATCAATGCTAAACCCCAAAACGCTACTCTTTTCTTAGCCGGATCTCTGTTCTCTCAGTTCTCTGCCCAATAAAATGGGGTTCTGTTCTCGTGTACGTCAGTACTACGGTATAACGATAAAAAATACTACATTGTGTAAAACCTCATAAGGTGTCCAAGGTCCGTTTGAGAGATGTTAACGAGTGTTAACCCACCTCTCTGGTCCTCCGCAATTCAGCTACTCGCTGGAATGGAGGAAGTGCACCAATCGTTTCTTGTTTTTGTTTTTGTTTTTGTTTTGTTTTTGTTTTTTAACATCTTAGCGTGATATAAATATGCATTGTGTGAAACGAGACCAATTAGAAGTAAAAGAGGCATGCACGCGTTTTCCCGCGCTTGGCGCCGTCGACATGCATTTGCTTCGAGTTCTGATTGGTTCATTAAATTGTGTACGTCTGTTGTGATTGGCCAGAATAATAGCCCTTATCGTAGATGAGTACGCCACGCCAACATATCAGCGGTTTCTCGCTTTCTTGACCCTATAGTCTCGTTTTGATGTTTACGCTCATCGTCTTCAGAGGTTCTCGTAAACATCAAAACGAGACTTTAGGGTCAAGAAAGCGAGAAACCGCTGATATGTTGGTGTGGCGTACTCATCTACGATAAGGGCCATTGCTTTGGTTTATGAGGTCCATACCCCTATTACATCTTCCATTCGCCAAAGTGAGAAATGAGATTTATTTGTCATGATTTCAAGTGTTAAAATGTTCAACTGTTATATTTACTGTTGTTTTCCTTAGTATTTACTAATTCGATCTCTTCTTTTTTTAGCCGTACATTTTTGGTGGAATCATTGGTAGAGATGATATATTTGAGAGCATCAAAGCTACAGGCAGAGCAGCAAATATGCCATGGGCAATAGTGTGAAAGCGGTATTTTCAAAATAACGGTTCGATTTGTTCAAAAGTAAAGAAAGAGAACTGTACTTTTGGGCGAGTCGAACCGTTAGTTTAACATGTTCGAGAATAGCGCTTTCGTGAACCACAAATCACCAACATATACATAGAAGAACTAAGTCAAACAACATGGCCGTCATTTTGAGAGTTTTTTTTCCATTTTCATCAGTTTTAAGACCCCTAAATGTCGCCTTTAGTAAGGCTAGTTTTATAAACCGACAGGGCCATTACAGATGCACAGGACACCACACAAACAGAGGATGGTAAGCCTGTGACTTAGCATGCCAGTGATTTTGAGAGTTTTTATTTCATTTTTATCAAGAGCCCTAAATTTCGTCTTTAAGGCGCTGTTACACGGTGCATTTTTTTCTGCAACTTGTCTCGCAACGGCGTTGCGAAACATGTTGCACGGACCATTGCACCGTGTAACATACTCCGCAACACGCGAAATCGTTGCGAGACAAGTTGCTGAAACCGTTGCCAAAAGTAGAGCTTGATTCTACTTTCCGCAACGGTTTCATGCAACTTGTCTCGGCGTTGCACGGTGTTGCAGTGTGTAACACCCCTTTTGCAACTTGTTTCGCAATTTTTTTAGAATTTATCTCCCACAATTCCCCTCTGGCTGTTATGCACATGCACCTTGACAACATAACCTGTGGTCTCCAAGATGGCGGACACTCCACGGACACTCGAGAGCGAATTCCTTGACAAGCATGTAATAAGCGCTCCTCTCTTCGCTCCGACCTATCACTTTCTAACCCAATTAACCCGATTTCGCTTTTGAATTGGTTCATCTTCATCTAATAACATGTCAGCAAGTAGAAGAACCTCAATGATCCGTTTTCAGGCCGCCATTTTTGTTTGAAACATTCAAAAGTGGCGCCAAAACAACGGCGCGAAAGAGACAAACACATCAAGTTGCAAAACTGCGCAACTTGTTTCGCAACGCCGTTGCGAGACAAATTGCAGAAAAAATTGCATCGTGTAACAGCGCCTTTTCTAAGGTTAGTTTTACAAACCGATATGACCATTACAGATGCACAGGACACCACACAAACAGAAGATGGTACGCCTGTGATGAGACCTGATGCAAAAGCGTTTCGTGCGAGATTTTGTACTCGTTTTCATTTGCAGGAATTTTATCAGGCGTCTCTCTGTAATGGGAGTAAAATATTCCTGGCAAATGTCGGGCTCATATCAATATCATGCACCCACAAACCATAATATTCACTAAAATAGGAAATAGGAGCAAATTGTCTTATATATTATATAATTAAAGATGCTTTATCGAAATAATATTTTGTGTGAAGAATATATAATATTATAACGTCCGGTTATAGGGTCGCAGTTTTGGTTTATGCTGCAAACGTCTCACGGTAAATTAATATAGTTAGGACGAGTACATACAACACATTCCCCAACTTCCTCAACTTTGACAAATATTCCAAGCGTAGCTATAAATTTAGCTTGCGTTCGATTGACCCTATTCCGGAATAAGAATGATATTCAGGATTATTTCAGAATAGCCATTCCGTCCGTAAGTCAATAAAACGATTATTCCGTTTCTGGAATAATGCCCGTGATATAACACAACAACATGGCGGCAACATTGCATGTTGTTGTTGCTGGTATTGCGGCGTTTGTTGAAGAGTTTGTCGAAGAAGAATTTTTGCAAGAGGAGGAAGATGTCGCAGAAGAGTTTCTGCCCCTGTTTTATGCCAATAACCTGTTAAATCATTTATCGGAGCGACGAAAACCCGTTCGCATCGAAGGTTATGCGGAAACGGTAGCACCAAATTATAATTTGTTTCGCAGCCATTTTCGCCTTTTGGCGGACGCATTTGAACAGCTTGTTTTAGAACCTGGAAACTGTCCTGGTCGACGGCGGTAGCCATTTTGTTTGTTGTTTTGAAAAATGCCGCGAGAAGAGGACGAAGTGAGGTCATTATTCTGGATTATTCTAAGCATTCTGCTCCCTAATGAAGAATACTTGGAATGAATTCCATGTATTCTGCAATCGGAATAGCGACTCAATCGAACGGACATTCGGGGTTATCACGCTTATTCTTATTCCAGAATAAGGTCAATCGAACGCACTCTTAGATTACTGGCAGACCCTTTCCAGATAGTCGAACGGGGTTAGTTTCTTGGTGTTGCGGATGGTGTGATCACCAAATGACGTAAAACGAAAGATTCAAAAGACAATGAACAATACCCACACCACAACACAAAAGCTAACCAACAATGGCTTCCGCAACACCAAGAAACACCCCGAACGGGCGAGGAAATCACTCGTTCGCTCGCCCCAGTCTCACCGAGCTTGTTTTCGTGATCAGTTTGCAACCTCGTTCCCAGGGTGTCTATTCTTCCAAGAGAGACATGGGGAATGAGGTTGATTAGTTCGCCCGCTAGATTAACTGAAAGGAGACTGCAGCTAGCAGTCTACAAATATAAATTCAAATTAGAATTGTGTTGCAACAGACAATTCACACTTTCATTGGCTAAAAGCAGCTCTGCTTGAACCTCCTTTAGAAACATCATTTTTTTTTGTATACACTATTTTTCCAAAGGGTTTTAGAAAACGCTAGCAACATGTTAGTGCTAAGCTTTTTCACATTATGGAGGAAGAGAACATAATTTAAATAGTGGGAAAACAATAACTGGTCAAAGCTTTTGTATACTTTTGTAGAAATGATATAAATTTAAAATTAATGGGTAAACATCAGACATAAATTCTTGCTGGTGAGAAGAATCGAGAAGAACATGTACAAAATCTTATAAGGGAAAGAGAACACGCGAAATATACGAGCGCATTAGATAGTAGATTGCCGTATTACACCTTAGTGTCCCAGTTCAAAGACAGAAGCTATTAAAAATAAAATAATTTCAGTCGAATAATAAATCCATTTAGTGTTCGATGGTTTAACAGATAATACTCATTGCTCGCATTTTCTTTCTCGCCCTTGCGGGGCTCGAAACAATACTCCGCAACTTGTAAAATATCCGCTCGTATTGTCTGTGAAACCACCTAATAGGTAGCCTGTTCTAGGCGTTCAGATATCGGGGAAGTCGCGAAGAAAAGCGAGCGAAAAAATGCGGGGAGACGAGGGACCTCGCTTCCTCTCCCCAATCTCCCCGCTTTTTTTTTTTTTTTTTTTTGCTCGCTTTTCTTCGCGCCTTCCCCAACTATTCGCGCTTTCCCCACTATCTGAACGACTGGAACAGGCTACCTAATAAGATGCTTATATAGGGCTTTAATCGATCGTCATTATACAACACGAAGGAAATCAGGGAAATGGTATTTAGGAAATAGAAAAACTTATATTCAGACGGGTACAGGTCTGAAAGAATAAGAAAAGTGACGGGACCATCTATGAATGGACTAACAAGCGGCAATTTTTTAGCAGTTATGTTACAGTGTTTGACGATATTCAAAAGCGCCAAACATACAGTCTAAAAAGACATTACGTTATTGAAACACTATTGAAGAATAATTAAAGTAGTAACAAATTAAAAACTACAATGTAATATATAACTCGGAGAGGGGGGGGGGGGGGGGTACCCGGGACAACTCTACCCCATACAAATGCAGCCTGACTCGGGACAGTAGTTGCTATTCTAAGTTGCTATTGCTAAAATCCCGGATCGGCTCCTGTTGTTTCCTGACCCTGAACAAAAGTAGAGCCCGATGACGGGTTTATCAGTGAGTCGGGTAAAACCTAGGCTTGGTAGGAAAAATATGAGGTATTTTTCAGCATGATAACTGCATTTTAGGCAGCAAAATGGCATGGCTGTAGTTTATTGGTCAATTTTATTTTAACCACTTTCACTCCCAGAGTCAATTATGGAGGCATGTCTGTGGACTGAATCCTATGGTGTGACCATTCAAATGAAGCCTCTTCGTCATTACTTTTGCAAGGTACCATTTGTTCTAACTTTTGAGTCTGTTGATGAAATCCTATGGTGTGACCATTCAAATGAAACCTCTTCAGCAGTACTTTTGCATGGTACCATTTGTTCTAACTTTTGAGTCTGTGGATGAAATCCTGTGGTGTGACCATTCAAATGAAACCTCTTCGTCAGTAGTTTTGCATGGTGCAATTTGTTTTTCAATATTTTACAAAATGAAATTTGGGAATTTTCTTAAATTTTGATTTTGGGCACTCTTGGGAGCTTTAACTCCCAAATAAATAAATGTTTACAAGTTCAAAGCGTTGTCTTTCTAACAAAAAGCAGCTTTGTGTTTTAGCTATATTCCATTACGCCAGGCTTAATCATGAGCGATATTTACTCTACGTGCATTTCTATACGAAAAGGAATGAACTGCAAAAACAAAACAACAAGCAATAAAATCACGCAAAAAAAAACCTAGTTCAAATCTTGCACTAAAACCAGTAAACAAAACACATGAAGCGATTTCCATTCGACCAAAATAAAAATCTATATATAAAAAATAACAAGAATAGAGTTGAATGCGAAGTCTAGTAAAAAATATTTTTCCAGGAAAGTCTTGCGTTACTGAAATTCGATTCTTTTAACCGAAAACTCGGAAATTTTGAAGACGATATCGAATAGAACTGACATTTTCGATTTCAAAAATGTTGTATTTTTAGGTAAATTCTCTAGGTTGTCTTCTTTTTCAGTAAAATCCCGTAAAATGGAAAGTGTTTTTTTTTTTAATATATATATATATATATACATATATATATATATACATATATATATATATATATATATATATATATATATATATATATTCGGGTGGAATTCGTACCGAAACTGTCTGTTCCATTGAATATCTGTTGGAAAGAGAGCACTGTAACCTGAAATGTTCCGGAGATGACGTCACAGAATAGCTGTATCGATCGGTGATGTCTCTCAAAGTACTGATTTCCCAACGACTTCACCTACAAATGCTAAATAAAACGTGCTAGTTTATATCGTGGTGCCTTCTTCTCTAAGAAACAGGCTTGTGTGACTTTCTCAGTTGTCTTGCCCTTATTTGCTTATAGTGTCTCTAAATCTCAATTTAAGCAGTCGTCGTTGTGGTTCCATTTCACCTACGGTGCATTAAATCAGTGTTTCATTATTCATCGATATAAATCCCTTCTGAGTGAAAACAGCCTGTAGTTATATCATCGAGGAATGTGTGGCTAGTCGACCAGACCATTGCGGAGGGATTCTTCCGCCCGATCTTTATGCTCAACACAGCAATCCATACCAACACTGTCAGTGCTTGTCATTGTGGAGTCAGTGTAGTACGTAATGAAAACTCGAACCATTCTCACTTTCTTCTTGTCTTTAGCTGTCTTGTATGGACAATCATTTGGCAATAGATTATGAGACTTCTGTATCACTGTGACATGTTTGACTTCCTTTCCCATCTCTCAGCTCAGTACAATCGTTTTCGACCAGTATAAAAGATAAACTAAATCAAGAATACTGAGTCAACACAGCTCAACACCTAAACGTCTTCCCGTCACGTGATCAGCTGGTTGAAACAGTAATAGATGCTAATACGACATATACTGTAGTTCTAACTTTTGAGCCTGCCGACGAAATGTTATGGTGTGACCTTTGCATGGTGCCATTTGTTTCTTTCAATATTTTACAAAATAAACTTTAGGATTTTTGTTGATTTTGATTTTTGTCACTTTTAACAAGTTTTCTAGCTGTAGTTAATCGATACCAACATGAAATATCATAAAAGTATTTCGAACCTACTCCAAGCATGACTCTTTTGAAAGGAAAATTAATATTCGCCAATAACTTTCTCATTTTCTAAGAATTGGATACTGAGTCTTTGTAACGTTATACCGAGACAAACAATATACTGCGCGAATTCAGCGAAAGCGCGTTGGTCAAGTCAGTTTTAAAATGCGACAGACTTTCAGTCGTTCAAGTCCTGAAGCTGGGTCAAGCAGGATAAGAGATATAACTAAATCAAGAATTAATAGCACCTCACTTGCATGATACACAAACGTCTTCCCGTCACTTGGTTAGCTTGTCAAACCAGTTAGAAGCTGATCAAGTTAAAATTCAGTTTAATCGATACCGGCGTGAATTATCATAAAATGATTTGAAAGCTACAGAAAGTATGACTCTTTTCTAAGGGAAATTAAATATTCACCAAGAATTTCCTGTTTTCGTAGAATTGGATATTGGGCCTTTGTACCGTTATGCCGAGACCGCAATATATTGCGGTTGATTGCGCCGCCGAACTGTGCGAAAGCGCGTTGGTCAAGTGCTTTTAAAATGCAACGGACTTCTGTGGTTCAAAACGTCTGATTGGTTGACAACCGTCCACGTGATATGGCTTTTAAATTCAGGATGGCGGCTTCAGGATTGGGGTTAGAAATAGTGCAGAGTGTTATTTTTAACAATACTGAGAAATATATTTCCAGGACTTACGCCAATTTTCCAGGGGATGGATGGACGGATGGACGGACGGATGGAGGGGTGGATATGTGGATGGATGGATGGATGGATGGATGG
This sequence comes from Cladopsammia gracilis, assembly GCA_022457155.1. Classification (NCBI taxonomy): domain Eukaryota; kingdom Metazoa; phylum Cnidaria; class Anthozoa; order Scleractinia; family Dendrophylliidae; genus Cladopsammia; species Cladopsammia gracilis. Next base: position 241,498 of record JAJGOT010000121.1, read on the forward strand.
ATGGATGGATAAATGGATATATGGATAGATGGGAAAAGGAACACGCGGCAAATCTATGTAATAATAAGGGATCCAAATTGCTTTTTTTTTTTTAATTCAAACACTTTATTTTAATACAAAACCAACAGAATTAGTAACAAAAAAGGGAAAAACTTTAAAAAAAATGCATATATCAAACGTTAAATTACTGGGTGTCTAACATATGAACGCAATTGCTAGCGCGCAAAATATCATAATTACACTGAGTCACTTTAAATTGCTAATACATGTAAGTGGATTACTATACATGACCCAACCAGCTATGCTGAAATTGTATTGTTTTTAAATAAAACATTTTATCCTAATTATTATAAATGCTTTTTAAATCTTAAAATATTTGCGTATTAATAGCAGTGTAATTCACCCAGCTTCTCAAATAAAGTCCTTTTGTCGGGCGAGGTTATGAAGACTTAAAAATAAGGACTGTTTGATGTAATGTATCAAACATGAGACAGTGTTTCATCACAAGATCAAACACTTCGAGGTATTTGGAAACTTGATGAAACACTCTTTCAAGTGTTTCATATAGCTTCTCGAACTGATCATAATAGCAGTGTAATTGGCATAGCTACCAAATAAAGCTCATTTGTCAGTGGAAATTATAAAAAAAAATCACGCAGCATTTGATCTTATATCCAAATGAATCACGGTGCGTGGTTTCCGTTGTCTTTGTTTTAGAAATCATCCATGAACTCGATTGATAAATTTGTTTAATAACTAATGCATCAAAAACAAGGAAGAGTGTTCCATCAGCATATCAAACACCGAGAAGTGCGTTGAAAAACAAGCGAGGCACAGCCGAGTTTTTTTTTTTTTTTTGACCCATCTCGAGGTGTTTGGATACCAGATAAAACACTCTTTCGAGTGCTTGATATAACTTCTCGAACTGGTCATTAAATACGGAAATGATTTTTTTTTTGTTCAACGATTAGATGTAAGGGTTATTTTTAGGCAACGAGGGGCGCCCGAGGTGAATAAATCACGTATCCACGATGTGCCTAAAAATAACCGGCTTATATTCCACATGGGCGAGGTTGACTGCCCAATGACAAACAAACGCTTTTGTGCAATGCATATGTCGGGCTCATCCTCGGTGTAAGAACCTGTGAAACTCATGAGTGACGTAAAACAAAGAAAATAAAAGGCATAAAACAATAGAGTCAACTGGGAATGCAATACTACAAAGGTGAAAAACACAGGAAAAAGTCACAGGTTCTTACACCGAGGTAAACCCATATATCGGAATGTCTTTGTATGTGTGGAGAACAATAGAATAAAAATGCTGAACGTACGCACTGGGATTTCGACGTGGTAAATTCGTACAGAACAAACATGTTTTGCGTCGTGTCTGAGCTTTATTTACTCCAAGATCAGAAGACATGAGTGACTCAGCAGACGACTTGTTTCTTACTCAGAACAGTTTCAGTGGTTCGTTAAATGTAAGCAGTAAGTTAGACGAGGAGCTCGCGACTGAACAACCTTGAGGTTCTTATGATAAGGCGCAGTTTAGCGTTGCAGAAGTGACTGAGGTGTTGTTCGAAGATGCCAAGCAATGTCAAGATATCGCAGCAGTAAGTAGAATCCAGTAATCCAGTATTTCGGAACGATCATCGTCTGTGTTCAATTTAACAAATTGCTTGGTTGTGTTTAAAATGTAAGAATCCTTAAAGTTGGTGACAAATTTTTCTTGCTTTGCTGATATTTTTGTTTGCAACTTTGGGTGTTGAGAGGGGAATATGTCGGGGAAATATGTCGGGGGAATATGTTGAGGTGAATACATTCCATTGTTTTGCTAATGTTTCAGCCCCGCACTCCCCTGTAACAATCAAAAGCCGCCACCAGCTTTTCAGACAGTTGATAATTAGCGGGGATTACTCAATATATTCCCCTACGAGAACAAAGGAAACCAAGCCATGTGGAATATAAGTAAAAGTTGTGTATTATGAATGCAAAAGTGTAGTTTGAAGCTCCAGAATATGTCCTGGACATTCGTTTTGATGACCTACATTTCACGCGCATTTCAAATATATTAAATGGTTATTCCACCCAATAAAGTCGCACCTACGGTTCAAAGCCAACGAGGCGCCCAGCGCTTAGCTGGCTACAACGATACTACGTGAATAACTGTATTAAAACATCGTATTGATTATAAGAATGTAGTTTTTTTGATACGCAAGGAAAACATTTTCGTCGATTTAAGTACAGTATTTGTTTTCAATTAACTAATTAAAAGCCGATTTATAAATCGTTTACTTCGGCGACATCTTAACAAGAAGGTTGTGAGTTGAAAGCCTTAAAGTTGACAACAAGACCGCAGTTCCATGCTTCGCGCGGTAAACGAAACAAGAGAGAATGCCTAGATACTAGGCTGAACCAACCAATCAGAGTGCTTGGTTGCAGATATAAAGTGGTTGTCTATACAATTGCTCGGATTCCGTATGTGCATTGTCTTCAAGTATGTTTTAAGTATGGCTTTTATTTCTGGATAATTGAATGCAGAACTATGCTAAAAGTTATTAGCTATTAAGCAGGTCTATATATATTTAAATATTTTACCGTTAAGTAGATTTTGATATATATTTGCTATTAATAGCTATAGCCTCTCCGCCAATCAAAACGCGAAGAATCCTGACTAATGGATGCAAGTGTCTAATAAGTCTAATTTTATATCTACTCTCACTTTACTTTCTTCTACCCTAACTTGTTTTCCGTCACTTGTTTTTTCTCGTCACGCAACGCTCCAGGTGCGTTGCGTGACGAAACAAATAACGGCTGCGTGGGAGACTATTTTCATAGGAGTGTCGTAAAATCAAAATAAAAACCAAAATAATCACTCTGGGCAATCACAAGATAGCAGACAATCTAATGAACCAATAAGAAGTCGCAGCAAATACATGTAGCCGCCACCGAGCGTGGGAAAACGAGCGCCAGTAAGTCACAATTGGTTTTAATTTCAACTCTGATAAGTTGAGAGGGTAGCATGAGATATTTTTAGCCAATCTTTAAGTGTATCATTGCAAAACCAAAACAATTGCGAAATTCTTATATTCTTATTCTTATTCTTACGATATTTACTTGAAAACCGCTCCATTGCGGAATAAGAAAACTACCAATCATACTCTCCTATGAAAATTATAAACATAAAGCCGCGTTCACACTAATAAGTCAAAAACACATAAATTGACTCCGTTCACACCAATTACCAAGGCAAACCAGCGGTAAGTGGAAATAGACGCGTACCACGCACTTTACGTTTTCGGCCAGCGAAAACACACGGGAGGCTTTTAAAACATTTTAGTGTGAACAGAGCTTATCTCACCAAAAACTAAGGCACGAAGAACCGAACATTTTTCTTTCAGTCTATAACATGTTTTCTCGCACCTACCCCACTCCCCCTTTTTTTCACTCAACCATACAACCCACCCCCCCCCCCCCCCCCCCCACCAGCACATTAACCATTAGATCTGCAAACTGATACTGTCGAATACGTCATCTCTGCCAATGATTCCACCAAAAATGTACGGCTACGAAACAAGCGATATCATATATATTAGTGAGAACATAACATGGAGGGAACAGGGGTGGTGTAGTGGTGAGAGCACTCGCATCCCTCCAATGTGGCGCGGGTTCCATTCCCGACCCCGGCGTCATAATTATATGGGTTAAGTTTGTTGTTGGATCTCATCCTTGCTCCGAGAGTTTTTCTCCGGGTACTCCGATTTTCCTCCCTCCACAAATAAAAAAAACAACATTTCCAAATATTCGATCTGGAATTCGAGGGCCACAGGTTTGTCAGTTTCTCGAGAGACTGTTATGTATTACCTTCGAGTGTTACCCTCGAGTGATACCGAGTGTTACCCTCGAGTGTTAACGAGTGTTACCCTCGAGTGTTACCGAGTGTTACCGAGTGTTACCCTCGGGTGTTACCGAGTGTTACCCTTGAGTGTTACCGAGTGTTACCCTCGAGTGTTACCGAGTGTTACCCTCGAGTGTCACCGAGTGTTACCCTCGAGTGTTACCAAGTGTTACCGAGTGTTACCCTCGGGTGTTACCGAGTGTTACCCTCGAGTGTTACCAAGTGTTACCGAGTGTTACCCTCGAGTGTTACCGAGTGTTACCGAGTGTTACCCTCGAGTGTTACCGAGTTTTACCCTCGAGTGTTACCGAGTGTTACCCTCGAGTGTTACGAGTGTTACGATTTATTGTTTTGTTTATTCGATTCAAAGGCATAGGGCGAAATCACTAATAAAAAAAATAACAATAGCTATGCAAGCTTAATGACGAATGAAACTTGTCTTTACACATGGTGACTTAAATCGTAATACTTGGAGGGTACCTAATGAGCTGTTTTTTAGCGTGATGTTAGTTAAGGTGGCTCGATCATTGAAGTATGGGGATGGCATTCTAAAGTGCAGCCATTCAAAGAAAAGCAATACTGAAATCCTTTTCGCTGGGTGCTGTTTATCAATTTGAAACATGTCTTTTGAACTTCTGATTTATTTAGAAAAGTCTTACGTATATAAATTATATTAGTGTACCTGGTTAATGCAAACGAAAACTCATGAGCATTACTTTCCTGTGGTGATATTTATTAAGCTGTACAAAGTGGTTTGCGTCTTTGGATTAAAACCTAAAGTGTGGCCATTCAAATGAAATTTCCTATAGAGTTTTTTTTTTAAAGCGGGAGGCAAAAAAATTGAATTAGTTCTGTAACACTACAAAGAAGATAGTAATAACTTGAAGTATTTGTACCTTGTCCACTCCCCGGACATACACCTCTAACGCTGTTCCCGTTCCAGAAATGATTCCACCCGGTTTGGCCTGAAAATCAGTACAAATGCACATTGTATCAGTGGCTGATTGACGACTGGAGGTGAGAATGGCCAGGCCAGGCTCCTTTCATACCGGAACTTCGTGTTTAATAACCCATCTGTAACTTAACTAATTTTCTAGTTTTAATGTTTTAATTTCTTTGTTTTTGTGTTGTGTCAGAGCTCCATTTGAGCTAGCTCTGCTAAATTGGATGCCCCTGGATAAATTTAAATTTATTATTTCCGTGTTGCTCTTAGCCACCTTTTCAAACCGAGGCCAAGTGCAAAACCATTCTAATGAAAATGAGTTTTCTTTCACATGCAATATAAAACTTATACCTTTTACCTTACTGACGTTTGTGATACTTTCCAGTTTAATGACAACATTTTTTGTACTCGATGATTTGATCTTCTCAAAACACAAATAACTGTAGAAGAAAAAAAGGAAATTATTGATTTAAGGGGCCATGCGACCAATAATTTGTAGTATTACTTTGAAAATCCAAAGACCACTCTATTCTACCAGTGCACTGAAAATGAACATTTGTAACCAAGTGCCTTTGGCCACGGAACTTATTCACTCCCCCACCCCCATTTTTCGTATTACTTTAAACAACCAAAGACTACTCAATTCTACTAGTGCACTGAAAATGTACATTTGCAACTAAGTGCCTTTGGCCGGCCACGGAACTTTTTTAGTATTACTTTAAACATCCAAGGACTAAGTCTATTCTACTACATGTAGTGCACTGAAAATGTACATTTGTAACTAAGTGCCTTTGGCCACGGAACTTATTCCGCATACTTGGCGGTACGCCCTCTCTCCCAGCCGCGCTCTACCGTGACTTCTGGCCGTCCAAATGTGTATTACCTCTGAGTTAAAAACAATCGTCCCTGTTTGACGTTGGAAAAGGGTTTCTCTCTATCCATCAAAGTACACCTTTTGCCATCCTCCCAGCCTAGAAAAGCATTAACAGAAAAGCAATGACCAAGAACTATCACCGAGTCATATTTTGAAATAAAAGCATTAAACAAGACGTTCCAAGTCAAAACAGAGAAGAACCATTCTGTTCAATATCTTCCTTGTGCTTGTGGTCGTGTGCATGTCGCTATTGAAAATCATCAAGATTGTCCCAATAGACTTTAGTAATACTAATAGCCGGATCAACAACTTACCAGGTAAAGACGTTTCACTTAACGGTATTTTAAACTTCTCCGAGAAGAGGTTTGCAGAGGGGCCTGGCATCTGATCTGATGAACCGTTGGTGCTGATCGATGACAAAGAACTCGCCGAAGAGGTACGCGAAAGCTTCTGTAGAAAGAATTTACACACCCATGTCATAATGCATTATGACGTCATTATTGATAACATGACATGACGTAACTCAGAAGATAAGAAGGACAAACAGGGGCGGATCTAGGGGGAGGGTGCAGGGGGTGCGCCCCCCCCCCCCCCCTGAGATGACCTAGTCTGCGTTGTTCGCTTTTAAAATTGTTTAAGTCACCCTTCAGTTACGTCATTCCTTAGAGGTGCACCCCCTCCTAAGAAAAATCCTGGATCCGCCCCTGACAAACAATAGAATAACAATACGCACAAATACAGTGTTTTGACTGGGCTGTACCTCGGGGTTTGATTCTGGTTCACTAGGCCTTGCAGCAAGTTCTGCATCCGTGGGGAGTTCTCTCCATAGCTTTGCTGTGCTATCATAACGCTTCTTGACCTGTTCGGAAAGATCAAAGTTATTCAGAGTTAGACGAGCCACCCTAAGTGGTGATGAATTTAAAGGTGTAAATAACAAGTAGTTGTTTCCATTGCCTCTTTACGATCGCGACCTGTCCGAACAGGTCGTAAATCAGAGAATGAAGTTCAGAACATCAACATCACTTCATCAACATCACATTTTGCTATTACCTTTGTTTTGCATTGCCACATTTTGTGTTTGGCTAACAAATCTTGCGCCACTTTCTTGATCTCGACCAATACCCATTGTGACATATGCCCGCATACGTTTTCCCGCGCTTGGCACTGGAAACATTTATTTGCTCCGAGTTCTGATTGTTTCACTGGATTTCCTGCCTTTGTTGTGATTGGTCGGAGTAATTACTTTGGTTTTGGTTTTACGACACTCATGTAAAAACTGCTCTAACTTGTCACTTAATTTGAATTCAACTGAGGTGGTTCAAAGGGTACCACTTTCACCGAAATGGTCACACCTATGCTGTGTTCACACTGGGGAGAAACATGTTTAGAGTAACATGTTTCAACGAAACACGTTTCTCGTAAACATGTTTGCAATTTCATTGTTTGCTTAATTGTTAATTTCAAAATACGTTTCACGCCCCATTCTATAATTTATGCTGTTTTATGAAACAGACATAAGCTCGCATGAAATCCAGGGGCACCCAACGAATCTGTTCTTCACTTTATCTGTTCCCCAGAGGAATCTTGCTGGCTGGCAAAATATTCTGTACATATTTTTTTTAATTACCATTTTTGCGCTGGTTGACTTGAGAAAGGAGTCGCAAGAACAAACTGTGCTGGCTAACTTGAGCAGATCGAAAAGATACTGGAGCAAAGAAAATCGGAGAACACTTTGGGGCTTAAAAGGATTCAGCTTCGTAGTAACAAATAAGCAGTACTTAGAGATACCCGAACAGGTTAAGTTCGAGACGGCAGTAAGCGTACAAAACAATAAACGAAAAGCTTCAAATAGTTTGCCATTAATTTTTCATTAGTTCACAAGCCTCTTATGGTAACTTATTGTTATTGTTTGTTTCATTTCTTCATTTTTTTAATTGCTGACTGGGAAACAGACATTGTTTTATCCAGCTGGCTGGGAATTTCCCTATGTGTTATGCCTCGGAAAAAGGAACAGATATATTTTTCCCAGCAACGTAGAAGAACACCTGGAACTGCTTTTATATCATTTATTTTAATTTATTTGAGTAAAATAATACATTTGACCAAAGATTGTTCGTTGGGTGCCCCTGGAAATCTTTATAATAACACATGAACCGAAAAAAATAGAGCTCGAACTTGCTGTTACATGTTTTGTGGTTTAATCCGGTTCACTACTCAAGTTCTTCGGGAACGAAAAGCAATCCAATGTTTGACAAGGAGACAACATTTGCGCTAACGTGTTTCGTCTGGCTTAGATCGAAACTACCTCGTGAAGTAGTTTCAATCATGCTCAGAGTAAACTTGTTTCAATCAGGATTTGCGCAATGCGCCGCCTGATGTGAACACTTTTCACAGTGAATCATGTTTCATTCGTGATCACACTACACATGTTTCGCCCTAGTGTGAACACAGCATTAGACAACGATCACAACTACATAACTAAGACCAAAACTATTTACCGTTACTGTCACTATCAACGCAAGACAAACAGCAAAAACAGGGTACCTTTGGAAAGCGGTGGTAGATAGGATTGATTATGAACAGCTTTATTCCCCAAAATAGTCCTGTTAAATAAACAAAGTATATTCACTATTGAGGTTCACTTTTAAAGAGGGTATGTCGTGCTTTTTGTTGTAATTTAACTGTGTTCGCTATAAAAACAGCTATGAAATTAGGCCCAAGTTCCCAAAGCCGGTCAGTATACATGCAGTGTAACATATCAAGAAATTAACAATATATTTGAAAATGCCAAGTTAGTGATACGATGCAAACTAAGTTTGGTATTGATAATAACCAACTTTTTGGCTTTTAGTGATGGCTAAAATTTAACTGATGCAAGCATCTCTCCAATTAACAGGTATTTAAAATCTTACCACATGGGTCCCATTCAGAGAAACAACCCAGACATTTTCACACTCTTACTGATTGTCGTGACTGTAGACTGCTAAGAGACCCTCTCTGGATAGTCCAGTTTCCCCTCGGCTCGTTCGCTCGCCCCAGTATCGCCGAGATTCTTTTCGTGATTATCCGCCCGCTCGATTGATTGAAACATGACAGCAAGCAGTCTATTATGACTGTTATGATTCATCTTCTAAAAGTTATACAAACCCCTTTTCGTTGGGAAATCTCATTTAATAATTTGCAGAGGAATACATTAACGTAGATGACGCAAATGCTTTTCTGTTCAGCTCATGAATAAAATACAGAGGAATCTAACGTGTCGAGAGGAATAAATTAACGCTGACTCGGTTTTTATTCAGATCATTCAAAATCATTGAACCGCCGTTACATAATTACACACAAGCTCCCCTTCCTTGCCTCTAAGCTATCCATGACATGCATTATTCTTACATAATAGAAAAGTTTTATTTTCGGTTTACTGATTCGTCTCGCATTTAATTCACGCGCTAAAGGCAAAAACAAATTACGTCACCTAAGTCCCCCGCACCTACGCAAATTACGTCACCTAAGTCACCTAAGTCCCCCCCAAAAGAGGGGGTTAATTGGCTCCCTCCTATACTACCAACGTGGGAAAATTCCAAAGGCGTCTTTTGAACTTTTGGAAAGGACAATTGGATGAAGCAACATATTACCTATGAGCATGAACAGAGTTGGTCCTCTAAGCACTAAAGATGCCAACAGTGCCAAACACAGAGCAATGAAAAGCTTCCTTGTAGCTTCGGGATGCTCCCAAGTTAGTAAACTGAAACAAAATTAAACACATTTAAATACAACACATGCATAAGTAGGTGTTTGCCGATTACTGGTTCTTCATAGCAAATACTTGTCTCTCGCTAACTGAAAGTGTTTCATTCCTAAGAGAGCCAAATTTCAAACTTGACAAAACCTTTTACTTTATCTTTGACAATTCACGACACCAAGAGGCAGTAAAAGGTTTTCCACGCGTTTATACGTTTTGTAAACAAGAACAAAACACTACAAACACGCTGTAACTGTATAGTAATGCGTTGTATGAGTATTGAAGAAATGACAGAAACAAAAAAAAAAAAACGGAGTAAGTGAAGGATCCCAGAGCTCGATTTTGTGAAATGATTGTTTCAACTCAAAATAGTCATTGCACTTATTAACGGACCATTAGAATTCGTGCAGAGGAAAATTAAAAAAAACAATCATGGACAGCAACCAACACAAAAAAAATTCCTGCATCGCAATCTATCCCAACTATTTTTTACCCACCAAAAAATAATGTACAGCCAATGGAGGAAAAAAATCATGCAAACTTAGTTCAAAATTAATCAAAACCAATAAATAAACGCCAAAAGACGTAAAAATGTAAAAGTTATACCAATAAACATTATTTTTCTTCATTCAAAGGTAAAAATACGCAAATTACAAAAAAACATGGCTGTCAAAATAGTGTTGCTATAGAAACATCAAGTCGCGTGATCAATAAAATGTCACAACAAATTGTTGCCAGACAAATTTTAGGAAAAGTCACAAAGTTTGATGGCGTTTGAACACATTTCAAGGAAGTTATGAATGTTGAAAGTTAGCAAAGGTACTTTGTGCCCCTCCCCCCCCCCCCCCCCCTCCCCACAAGGCAAAAGAGGGTTACGAAATCAACCTACTTCTTTACTTTTTCCAGGGCATCTGCCATTTTCCCAAGGGTGTTCTAGAAAAAAAATAATAATTATTAATAAAACTTTGCGTTTTGTACATTGCAATAAACATCTTTCTAGGAGAGAGTGACATCTTGGATGTGGAAATCGTTCGTAATGAATGTACTAAATAAACCACCAGAAGGATGAAGTCTGTTAATTCCGCTTATTACAGCAAATGACACATAGTGAAGATTTGCAGAACTTGAGAGTATGGTTGGGCTTAAAAGAGGTGTGCACATGCAGGTGGTGTTTGTTTATAAAGGAATTTAAAGGTTTTTGTCATAAGTGCGCTGGGATTTCACTGGATCAAGCTAATCTAGGATTAATAGTCAATCGATCATTTCAACTATTTTGTTGTTCAGTGTTTTCAAAAGCTAACTTCAAATGGGCTGTGCCATCATTTTCATTGTCGCTTTAAAATGCCCAAAGCATAATGGCCCAGTTTTGTTTAAAAACATTCTACTAATGCTAAAAGGTAAAAATAAGTGGCTTGGGCTGTAGATAGCCAGGATGAAAAAAAGTTTTGTTAAAATCTTAACCATTTCACTCCCAGAGTCAATTATGGAGACATGTAGTGCAGTTCTAACTTTTGAATATGTGGACAAATTCCTTTGTTGTGACCATTCAAATGAAACTTCTTCCCCAGTGGTACCATTTGTTTTTCAATATTTTGCAAAATAAAACTGAATTTTCGTTAAATTTTTATTTTGGCACTCTTGGAAGTTAAGTAACGATCCGCATAAGAAGGAAAGTGCTAACGGCAATGCACGATGGAATGTCAACTTTTTTCATTGTTACAACTATTGGTCTCATTGGCCTAGACTCAAAGACCGCTAAAATGTTAGGTTTCAAGATGCATTTTGTTTGATTTTTTAAAGGTTTCATGTAAATTAAGACCCAATCGCAAAACATGCAAATTTTTAAAGAAATTGTATGTGGGGAACTTCATCAAAGCAGCAAAATTATTAGCTATTGTCTTCTGCTATTCTGATTGGTTAAGCACGAACATTTCCTAAAAATTTATCTGACGCAAATGGATATTTTTTATTTTTATACTGAAATATAATTATAAACCATTAGCTCCTCCTGTATTCTTGAAATCAAAGATATTCTATGTGAGAAATAGCCAATGCCGCGGAACAATGAAGTTTACTGTAGTTCTTATGTGGAGCGTTAGTTAAGGGTCAATCAGTGATTTGTCATTTTAATTGAAATAAAATTGACGCTTATTATGCCATGATCTTCACATGCACCTGAACTTTTCTTGCCACTTGCAAAACCAGTTGAAATTTGTCAGACCAACTGTAATCTTCTGAAGAGGTTGCCTGTCAAAAAAAAAAAGTGGTATTGCCTTCATTTTATGTGCGTTTTACAAACGCAAAATATGAACATGCGTATCCAACAGGTTACAATCTCATAAAACATGAAATATACTAAATCTTTAGTAGCTACATACATGTAGAGCGGTTTTTAATTGAGTGTCGAAAATAATTTTGCAATCGCTTTCTTGATTTTGCATTGCTACGCATTGTGATTGCCTAAAATATCTCGCACCACTTTTTCAACCAATCAGAAGTAAAACCAAAACCAATCGCGACTAACTTGCACGCGTTTTCTCGCGCTTGGCACCAGCTTCTTGTATTTGCTTCGAGCTCTGATTGGTTCATGGCATGGTCTGCGTCTCTTGTGATTGGCCAGAGTAATTACTTTGGTTTTGGTTTTATGGTACTCAATTGGAAACCTCTCTAATCATACCTCGTCCGTGCAGAGCAAACAGACTGGACTAAGCACTTCACACTACATAATTCGTACGAATTCAGCGCTGAGTAGTAGAAGTAGTACAGTGGAACCCCGATATAACGAGCCCCAATAAAACGAACCGCGATATAACGAACCCCTATATAAGGAAGTCCTCGGTATAACGAACGATATTCTTCAGCCCCGGGCAAATGTACTGTAAAATGTATGGAACAGAACCCCGATACAATAAACCCCAGTATAAGGAAATACCTGTGATAACTTACACGATCCAGAAGCTTAAACGTAAAATTTACCCCAATATAACGAATGAATGTCATTATGATCACGCGACTGAAGTTTAATGCAAAACAGATAATCAGATAGAGCAGTTTTCAATTGAGTGTCGTAAAACCAAAACCAAAGTAATTACTCTGACCAATCACAGAACTCGCAGACATTCCGATGAACCAATCAGAACTCGAAGCAAATACATGCAGCCGGCACCAAGCGCTGGAAAACGCGTGCGAGCAAGTCACGATTGCTTTTGGTTTTACTTCTAATTGGCTGAGAAAGTGGTGCGAGAGTTTTTAGCCAATCACAAAGCATAGCAATGAAAACCAAAGCAATTGCAAAATTACTTTGGATACTCAATTGAAAACTGCTCTATTTAAATCCTTTTAAAATCCGATTACATTGTAAAATACTAGCTGTGTGTTGTCAAGAGCTCGTTAGAAATACATGCTACCAGAGGGCACTTATCTTCTTTATCTGCTATCAGTTCTATCTATTTCTTCATACTGTAGTAATTGCATGATACAGTTGTAACACTTTATTTTGAAGACAAGTTAATTATTAACCAAACCCTGATATAACAAATCATTTGGTCGTTTTCCCAGTCCCTTCGCACTTCGTTATATCGGGGCTCCACTGTAGCGCTGAGTAGTGCAAAATAAGCAATGTCTTTGTTACATTTTCAAGTAACTTACCTCATCGTTTGTTTTCTCTACGAATCCAAACTGTTTGGTAATGCCTCTGATGATGTAATTAAAAATGACCAAATTTGAAAAGATTGATATGAATGGTTTAAAATAATTGGTACAGGACTGGAGCCGGGTTATTTCTCCGCATTTAATGATCAGTTTCATAAGCTATATCAAACACTCGAGATAGTGTTTCATCAGGTATCCAAACACCTTGAATTCGATTAAAAAAAGCTCGGCTGCGCCTTACGTCGTTTTTTAACCTACTTCTCAACGTTTGGATATCCTGATGAAACACTCTTCCTCGGGTTTGAAATATTGCTTTTGTATTGATATGAACAAATGAATGTGCCGCTGCCTCATAACATGGCAAAATGAGTTCACCTAGAGCAACGAATACTTTTTTCCAACATCCAACATATGATTGATTTTAGAGCAATGTAGTTGTTGGTGTTTTTGTTGTAAAATAAAAACGTCGCTAAAATTATATTTTTTATCGAAAACAACATATATTAATTAAACTTTCTATTGATGTATAGTTTGTCATGATACTCTTAGAATTGGAGCGTGTACCAGTTTTCTTCTGAAGGACACCCGTGAAGATTGGGAGTAACCTTAATGTGCCACTACGACAAAAAATTTTTGTATTTTTTTCCGCTTTTTTTAACGCAAATGTATCTAATAGGTCTAGACAAATGCGAATTGCTATAAATTAGATTGATATATTCTTACACAGCCCAGAAATAGCCGGCCAAAAACCCTACGACAATCACGTAAAATCCGTCCGCCATAAATCCGCCATAAATCCGAGCCCACGTTCTATTGGTTTGTGATCGGGTACACGTGACTTGATTTGTGACGTCAATGACTCAACGCGGTTCCCTTCGGGTCACAGATAACAAAGCCAAAAGGCACGTGTTGAGTCATTGACGTCACAAAATCTTGAGGCCAACTCGATCCAACTCTCAGGGTTGGGTCCCGGTCATTTTTGAATTGAGTCAATGATGGCGAAAAGCAGAATTCGAAATGTAAAGTTAAAATAATGGCACTTCCCGTGCGAGTTTTGACTTGAAACTTCGCAAGTTAAGTAACGAGTATTTATATTTTCAAAGTATGAAGAGAACAGAAAATGTATATTTTTGATCATAGTGGCACTTTAAAGGGGCAGTGCCATAAGAGATTTTATGTCATTTAAAAAAATATATATATATATCAACGGAAACCAAAAAACAATAATGGTCCAGTTTTGGGATAAAAAGCCTCCCTATTATACCACACTGTCGATGAGTGTCTCCGGTCGTAGACGGAGTGAGTCTGAATAAGTTGCAACTTACAAAAGGTTAGCCTAACTATTTTCAACTTCTAGAATTGTTCCTCTCTCAAGAATTGGTTGATTTATTTCTTTTCGTGTTGTTAATATATAAAGGCATTAAAGCACTGACACTGTTCCTTTGTATTGTCTTCAGTATTAACCCTATTTTGCCGGGGGGAGGGGGGGAGCACAAAGTGCCGGCGCTAACTTTCAACATTTCATAACTTTTTTAATATGTAGTCAAACGTCATCAAACTTTGTGACTTTTCCTATAATTTATCTGGCAACAATTTGATATGACATTTTATTGATCACGTGACTTGATGTTTCCATGGCAACAAGATGTTGACAGCTATGTTTTTAGAAATTTGCATATTTTTACTTTTGAATGAAGAAAATCAATGTATATTAATATAGCTTTTACATTTTACGTCATTTAGCGTTTATTTATTGGTTTTGATTAATTTTGAGTCAATTTGGACGGTTTTTAAGAGGTTTTGAAAAATTTCAGAAAAATTTATCCAAGATGGCGGATCCAAGATGGCGGTCGTATAACAAATTACCTAATAATTACGTCATGTGACGTCATCGTTCCATTGTGCGGACCGCAAAGGAGACAGTTTTGGACGTACTATGGCTCAGACTCAGGAACTGAAAAAAAGCCCAGGCTAAATAGGGTTAATAGAATGTTTTCACTCACGTGACCGGCGGTCAATATTGGAGTGCTAAAACAATGGTGTGTGCGGATGACGTCACAAAATTACCAGCGACCATGTTGGAGGACTGACGTAATCAATGGCTTACTGAAACAACATAACTTGAGCCTTCGATGCTGTCAAATATGCTAAAATCTCGAAGGCCTCATTCAGAAACCTCATGTGAGTATTTTATCTTTGTTTGGAAATGCCAAGCGCTTCGAAAAATTATTTCCAATTGGTTTTGTAGTTGACAGATTCTCCGAGCCTGAGCATACTATAAAATTGCTATGTTCTCGACACTCAAATTTTCTAAGTGTCGAGAACACAGCGATTTTACAGTATGTACAAGCTCGGAGAATTCGTCAATTACAAAACCAAACTAATTTTTCGAAGCCCTTGGCATTTCCAAACAAAGATAGAATACCCTTAGGAGGTTTAAATGAAGCTTTTCGTGAAAACTCTGTGCGAATTTCTGAGGCATTTTTGAAGACCGTTTGAAGACCGTGCCCGGCTGCCTGCCTCACGCTACTAATCGCTGCCGTGAAGGTTTTTTCCACTAGTTCCAACCCAAATTCCCTGAAAATCAACCGTGCCCTTTGCTTTCCAACCGAAAATACCGGTTTTCTTGGCTAAATAGTAAGCACCCGGGGAACAAGTTCCCCACAGAAACCACTTCGAAACAAAATTTCGTGCAGACAAATTGCAGCGTGCAATCAAGGAACCGACAAACTAGCTGATGAGACGCGCTACAAGACTGATTCTACGATTTGTCGCGACCATGAAAATGATTCCATTTTATGAGAAATATTGTTGACGTAAAACCGATTTTATAAGTGTGGCTGATTTTCTACTCTGTTTTCAAGATTTAAAAAAATCGGGCCGGCAAATCGGCAAATCGAATTGATCGCAAACACGGCCCTGATTATCGAAAGAAAAGGGTTTTTGGGATTTAAATTAGCACAAATGACAAAAAAGCACTGTACATTGGCTACCTGTTCGATTTTAATTCACAACGTTAAAGGAAATGCGAGTTATGATTTCAAAAGCGCTCGCACTGCCCGCTCTAGAAGGTAAACACAGGGAAAACGAATCAGTGGTCCTTCAACATGGCGGACGGTAATTCAAGGGTCACGTGAGCGCACACACTCTATAGGAAACGTTTGAATACGAATAGAGATAAAGTCCCATAGGATTAGTTCAGGACACCAATATGGCCGCCATTTCATTGCTTTGGGACACCAATATGGCCGCCGTAACGTCACGTGCAAACGCCCTATAGCTGTTTCGTATTTATAGAATAAATAATAAAGAGGTCGTTAACGTTTCTACTCTATATGAAAATATATGAACTTACTTAGCGTGAAGATAGTTGATAAATAGCTTCCAAATAACGGCGAAAAGAATCAAGGAGAAAAGATAGCCGTGCCAAACCGAATACATGTACACCTACAACAGTGGAGTAGAAAAAATATATATAATTGTAATGACGGTTAACGTACAATAGCATGCACCTCATCAAAACACTTGGAATTGACGTATTATAAAGAACAGTGGTATTTTTCTAAACAGTACTCGAGTATGAGTGAAATTTGTGATCCTCGCTGTGTGCTATCAACTTAAGCAGTTGAAAAAGCAACCTGGAAAAATCAGGCTGAAGCCTGTTCAAGCCTGAATTTTTCAGGTTGCTTTTTCAACTGCTTAAGTTGATAGCACACAGCGAGGATCACAAATTTCACTCATGTTTCATCCGCAGTTCACCTTGTTAATGTAAAACAAAATATGTTAACAGCAAATTCTATAAATTAGAAAAAAATGGCTCCACTCTCTGGCGGAATTTCATTTGAACAGTTTCCACCCACTCGAGAACGAGACTCTGAAGAGTTTACAACTTGAGATTGAAATGTTTGGTCAAAACATAGGCCATGATGCATCTGCTGACACTAATTGGTTGTTTTTATTCATCCCCACAGTAACCTATCTCCACACATGAAATTAAAGGTGGTTAAGAATTCAGTTTTATTTCGATTCTAACTTTCCTCCACTGTCTCAGAGAAATATATTCTTAATTACTTATGACACTAAAAACGCTAATTCCATTTTTTTTTTTCGATTGTTTAAAAATGACTACCTGTTTATTTACCTTTGTTTACAAGAGTTTACCAAAATCTCTATAACATACAAAAATTTAAAATATTAAAGAAATAAAAAATGCGCCGAGTGCATTGTTGAGTTATAAAAGCACTTCTCTCGTGTTCTTAAAAAATCCCAAGTTCTTACTCAACAAGGCACGAGGAACAAGTCTTTTTTATTTCTTATTATAAAAACGACCACATAGAGTTAAGAATTCGCGCGCGTTTTTTTGAGTTATAATGAACTCGGTTTGACCAATCATAGCGAGGGTATTTCCTTGAGCATTTTATAATGTTATTTATACAATAACTAAATAAAATGCACGCGCTCTGATTGGCCAATAGCTACTGACTATTATACCGATAAACCATATGGAAAATATAGTTCTGATATAAAAGCAATATACCACACATTTCTATGTTTTACCAGTGCAACAAACCACGTGCACTTAGAATGTTGTAGGCATACAATCTTTTTTCGCGTTCTTCCAATATCCCGCGTGGTTTATTGAGCCGATGAGCCATAGGAATGTATAGTCTATTGCTTATAAGCAAATCACTCACCACAAATATTAATAAAGATGCTGCTGGATTTGACCATGAGAACACTTTCCTGACAGACTGGATAAAACCGGTTATAGGTTTAATACCTGCAGCTAAAAAAACATGAAAGACTTGATGAGACCAGTTACATAATATACATGCAAAGAAGAACCAATTATATTTCTGTTCATGAAAAAATGCAAACGTAGATTTTACAAGGTAAAGTTGCTACTTACTGAATCGATTGATATTTTCTTTTAATCTGTGAGGCAAGAAAAAATAAAGGAAATTGAAAATTTTATGTCAGAGAAAATAAATTTCATCCACTAAACATTATCACATTTCCTTTGCATGCTTTCAGTCTGTACTGACACACTTCGCTGCGAGTATCAGTTAACAGTCAAATAAATTTGTAACGTTAATTAATTATAATTATTATCATTATGTTTCGAAACATCTATATAACAACATAAAAGTACCGCGCCCCGTGCATTTTATCCACTGCAAACAATATGCATACTGAATAGTTTGGAATTTGTTTCTTTGATATTGAGTGCATCTTGGGTAATCATTAAAAAATTGCAGAATAATTTGTATGGAATTTTACGCTACTCTTCCTGTTCTTGATTTTATACAAATTGTGCTTTAAAAATACTGTTACATGAGTTCAAAGACGTAGCAGAATACATTTGAAGTCCGAGGGTTAAATATTGCATATTTTAACTTTG